>JAMPIT010000020.1:0-227052 GCA_026261815.1 Monarcha castaneiventris obscurior | reverse complement strand
CCCCCTGGGATAGGAAAAGGGGCTCCACAAGGGATCAGTCCTGAGCTGGGCACGGGGAGGGATCCCTGGGCATGGAGAAGGATCCCTGGGCAAGGGGAGGGATCCTTGGGCATGGGGAGGAATCCTTGGGCATGGGGAGGGATCCCAGGGCATGGGGAGGGGTCTCCAAGCTCAGGGTGGGGAAGGATCCCTGAGCTCGGATTCAGGAAGGATCCCTGAGCTCTGACTCAGGAAGGATCCCTGAGCCTGGATTCAGGAAATATCCCTGAGCTCAGTGTTGGGAGGGATCCCCGAACTTGGATTCGGGAAGGATCCCTGAGCTCGGATTCGGGAAGGATCCCGGAGCTCAGACTCAGGAAGGATCCCCAAGCTCAGATTCAGGAAGGATCCCCAAGCTCAGACTCAGGAAGGATCCCCAAGCTCGGATTCAGGGAAGACCCCTGAGCTCAGTTTCGGGAGGGATCCCTGAACTTGGATTCGGGAAGGATTCCTGAGCCTGGATTCAGGAAATATCCCTGAGCTCAGTGTCGGGAGGAATCCCCGAACTTGGACTCGGGAAGGATTCCTGAGCTCGGAATGCGGAAGGATTCTTGAGCTTGGGTTTGGGAAGGATCCCTGGGGTTGGAGTGAGGAAGGATCCCTGAGTTCAGAGTGGGGAAGGATCCCTTAGTTTGGATTCGGGAAGGATTCCTGAGCTCGGAATGCGGAAGGATTCCTGAGCTTGGATTTGGGAAGGATCCCTGAGTTCAGAGTGGGGAAGGACCCCCGAGCTCAGATTCGGGAAAGATCCCCGAGCTTGGATTCAGGAAGAATCCCCAAGCTCAGACTCAGGAAGGATCCCCAAGCTCAGATTCAGGAAGGATCCCCAAGCTCAGATTTGGGAAGGATCCCCAAGCTTGGATTCAGGAAGGACCCCCGAGCTCAGACTCAAGAAGGACCCCCAAGCTCAGATTCGGGAAGGATCCCCAAGCTCGGATTCAGGAAGGATCCCCGAGCTCAGATTCACGAAGAATCCCCAAACTCAGATTCAGGAAGAATCCCCGAGCTCAGACTCAAGAAGGACCCCCGAGCTCGGATTCGGGAAGGATCCCCGAGCTTGGATTCGGGAAGGATCCTCGAGCTTGGATTCGGGAAGGATCCCCGAGCTTGGATTCAGGAAGAATCCCCAAACTCAGCTGCAGGAAGAATCCCCGAGCTCAGACTCAAGAAGGACCCCCGAGCTCGGATTCAGGAAGAATCCCCAAACTCAGATGCAGGAAGAATCCCCGAGCTCAGACTCAAGAAGGACCCCCGAGCTCTCCCACACCAACCCCTGTGGCAAAAGCCGATTTTTCCCATCCCACCCCAGCACGAGCCGGGTCAGATTTGGGGTGCCCCCACCGCAGGCGCCCACCTGCAGCTTCTTGAGCTGCTGCAGCTGGTTGCGGAGGTCGCTGGCGTTCTGCTGCAGGTCGTGCAGGTGCAGCTGCATGTGCAGCCGGGTGATGGCCGTGGGCTGCCCCGCGGGGGTGCTGCTGGCCGAGGGCGGCGGCGGCGCGGGCACCGGGGTGCCCATGCCACTGCGGCTGGTGGCTGCGGGGGCACAAGCAGAGCGATGAGACCCACCCCAGGATAGGTTTCAGCGTCCTTTTCTTTTCTTTCCCCGCTCAATCTTTCCGCTCTGGAGGTCCCCAAAATTCCCCCATCCACACTACCCCTCCCCGCTTGCCCTGAGGCCACCCCAGAGCAGGATGGGGGGGTCCCGCTGGGTGCCAGCACATGGGGAGGGGGCTGCAAAACCCACCCCAGGACAGGTTTCGTTTCTTTTCTTTTCCCTTTCCCTTTTTCCTTTCCTTTCCTTTCCTTTCCTTTCCTTTCCTTTCCTTTCCTTTCCTTTCCTTTCCTTTCCTTTCCTTTCCTTTCCTTTCCTTTCCTTTCCTTTCCTTTCCTTTCCTTTCCTTTCCTTTCCTTTCCTTTCCTTTCCTTTCCCTTCCTTTCCCTTCCTTTCCCTTCCTTTCCTTTCCTTTCCTTT
This sequence comes from Monarcha castaneiventris obscurior, assembly GCA_026261815.1. Taxonomy (NCBI): domain Eukaryota; kingdom Metazoa; phylum Chordata; class Aves; order Passeriformes; family Monarchidae; genus Monarcha; species Monarcha castaneiventris. The sequence continues at coordinate 225,041 of JAMPIT010000020.1, read as the reverse complement.
CCTTTCCTTTCCTTTCCTTTCCTTTCCTTTCCTTTCCTTTCCTTTCCTTTCCTTTCCTTTCCTTTTCCTTTTCCTTTTCCTTTTCCTTTTCTTTCCTTTCCTTTTCCTTTTCCTTTTCCTTTTCCTTTTCCTTTTCCTTTTCCTTTTCCTTTTCCTTTTCCTTTTCCTTTTCCTTTTCCTTTTCCTTTTCCTTTTCCTTTTCCTTTCCCCGCTCAATCCTTCCTCTCTGGCGGTCCCCAAAATTCCTCCCTCCCTGCTTGCCCTGAGGCCACCCCAGAGCAGGATGGGGGGGTCCCACTGGGCACCAGCACATGGGGAGGGGGCTGAAAAACCCATCCCAGGCCAGGTTTCAGCACCTTTTCCTTTTCCTTTTCCTTTTTTTTCTTTTCTTTCCCCGCTCAATCCTTCCTCTCTGGAGGTCCCCAAAATTCCCCCCTCCCTGCTTCCTCTGAGGCCACCCCAGAGCAGGTGCTGGGTGCCAGCACATGGGGAGGGGGCTGCAAAACCCACCCCAGGACAGGTTTCAGAGCCTTTTCCTTTTCCTTTTCCTTTTCCTTTTCCTTTTCCTTTTCCTTTTCCTTTTCCTTTTCCTTTTCCTTTTCCTTTTCCTTTTCCTTTTCCTTTTCCTTTTCCTTTTTTTTCTTTTCTTTCCCCGCTCAATCCTTCCGCTCTGGAGGTCCCCAAAATTCCCCCATGCACGCTACCCCTCCCTGCTTGCTCTGAGGCCACCCCAGAGCAGGTGCTGGGTGCCAGCACATGGGGAGGGGGCTGCAGAGCCCACCCTGGGTCACCCACGGGGCAGAGGGGGGGTCCTGCAGGGCCGGGGGTCACTCACAGGCTGACGGAGGGGTCCCGCCGTTGGTGGCTTCTGTCTTCTCACTGCGAAGAGAGGAGGGGAGTGAGGGTGGGCTGGGCACGGAGGGGCTTGTGAGGGGGGCCAGGACCCTCAGGAGGGACACCCCAGCCCCCGGGGGTCCCACACCCGCCCTCGTGGGTGAAAAGGAAATAGGAAAGTCTCATATGAATGGCGTTTCATCTTCTGAAATGCCTGGCTAAAGGTGCTGAGAGTACGGAAACTGTAAGTGAGATTGAAATGAAGCTTTGAGTTACCCAACCCCAGTTACTGAACAACTGGAAAACAATGGTGTGGCCGGCTGAAAATAATCCCCTTTGATTAAACAATGCCCTCTGCTTGCAGAAAGGTCCAAGGCTAAGAGCAAACCCTGCCAGCCTGGCAGAGGGTCCAAAATGCAGTTTTTAGAGTTTAAAATGTAACCCCACATGGCAATGCAATGATTCCTATAGGCTGTGTGTAAATGTTATAAGATTTGCAGCTTGTTCTAGATTGGTGAATGGAAATGAGAATATTCAGCACAAAAGATGATTTATTGTGCTGCAAATGGGAACTCGCTCTCTCTGCCTCTTTTTCTCTCTTTCTACACCACTTCTGCACCCCTGCATCTCTTCACTGCCTCTTTACCTTTATTTCTCTGCCCTGTTCTGAGCTGTGTCTGGCAGCTCCCAGCAGCTCCCTCACACCCAGACCCTCATCAATAAATCTCCTGCTCTAAGATCAGCACCGGCGATCTCCTGTCTCCATTTATCCTGACTGTCCAGAACCCCACACACCAGAACCTTACAAGGGTGGGCTGAGAGAGCAAACCCTGCCAGCCTGGCAGAGGGTCCAAAACGCAGTTTTTAGAGTTTAAAATGTAACCCCACATGGCAATGCAATGATTCCTATAGGCTGTGTGTAAATGTTGTAAGATTTGTAGCTCGTTCTAGATTGGTGAATGGAAATGAGAATATTCAGCACAAAAGATGATTTATTGTGCTGCCAACGGGAACTCGCTCTCTTGCCTTGCCCCTGCTCTCTTGCACTCTCTCCCCACACTCTTGCTTTTGCCCTTGCCCCTTTTCTTCCCACACCACTTCTGCACCCCTGCATCTCTTCACTGCTTCTCTGCCCTGCTTCGAGCTGCGTCTGGCAGCTCCCAGCAGCTCCCTCACACCCACACCCTCATCAATAAATCTCCTGCTCTAAGAGCAGCACCAGAGATCTCCTGTCTCCCGTTTATCCCATCTGAAATCCTACACTCCAAAAGCTTCCACGCCCTCACCTGGGGGTGTCGGCCTCGGAGCCGCGGAGCAGCGCGCTCTGCACCAGCCCCGTCAGGCTGGCGATTTGCTTCTCCATGGCTTCCATCCTCTCCCTGCGCCGGGAAAAGGGTCAGTGTTAGAGCAGAAATGCATAATTACAGGATGATTCTATGCGGGTGATTTTATGGAGAGGTCTCTGAGGGTCAGGGGGATGGACAGACCCAAATCTGATCATGGCATGGATTCGGGATGGACACATTTTTATACCCTTTCCTTCCATAACTGTGGTATAATTAGATGTTAATCATCAACTTGATATTGTTCTATTGGGTGTTTCCACCCAAGCATGGCTTTAAGCCCCCTCCCCACAACGTTGTCCCTTCCCTGTGATTCTCCTTGCAATTAAATAATTACTTTTAACTATATTTACTAAGCAATCATCGCATTTCACTTCACCATCTCCCGTACAGGTGGGCACACGAGGTACAGGTTAACACGATTTTAGCAAAGACAATGCCCACTCCCGTTCCCAAGACCTAATTTAACTACCTTTTAGACTTTTAGAAACATTTTAACCCTGTGCTATCATCGGGAGCCGGATCTGCCACGGTCCCGGTCCCGTTCACAGCCCGTCCCCTGCGCCCCTCATTCCCTCTCCGTGCCCACATCCAGCACCCCCAAAACCCTCCCCCGGTTCTTCCATCCCCATCCCCGGCACCTCCACCGCGGTGGGGCCGGGGCAGAGCCTTCCTCCGCTCCTCCTCCTCTCCCTCCGCTCCTCCTCCTCCCCTTCCACCCGATGCAAAACCCCGGGACCCCCAAAACCCAAACCCAACCGGGGCTTCCCCCGCTCCTCCTCCTCTCCCTCCGCTCCTCCTCCTCCTCCTCTTCCACTCGATGCAAAACCCCGGGACCCCCAAAACCCAAACCCAACAGGAGCTTCCTCCTCTCCTCCTCCTCTCCCTCCGCTTCTCCTCCTCCTCCCCTTCCACCCGATGCAAAACCCCCGGCACCCCCAAAACCCAAACCCCGGCACCCCCAAAACCCAAACCCCGGCACCCCCAAAACCCAAACCCCGGCACATCCAAAACCCAAACCCCGGCACGCCCAAAACCCAAACCCCGGCACGCCCAAAACCCAAACCCAGCCGGGGCTTCCTCCGCTCCTCCTCCTCTCTCTCCGCTCCTCCTCCTCCCCTTCCACCCGACGCAAAACCCCCGGCACCCCCAAAACCCAAACCCCGGCACCCCCAAAACCCAAACCCCGGCACCTCCAAAACCCAAACCACAGCACATCCAAAACCCAAACCCCGGGCACCCCCAAAACCCAAACCCAGCAAGAGCTTCCCCCGCTCCTCCTCCTCTCCCTCCACTCCTCCTCCTCTCCCTCCGCTTCTCCTCCTCCTCCCCTTCCACCCGATGCAAAACTCCCGGCACCCCCAAAACCCAAACCCCGGCACATCCAAAACCCAAACCCAGCCGGAGCTTCCCCCACACCTCCTCTCACCTCGTCTCCGTGTCTTTGGCCGGCCCGGGCGAGCCGAAACCCGAGAGCGGCCGCTCTCCGGGGCCGGGGAAGAGCTCGGGGGGCCCGGACGAGCTGGGGTTGCGCGTTTTGCCCACGGGGCTGTCCATGAAGACGGAGGAGCAGGAATCCTTGCGGAACGACTGACGGACGGGCGAAGAGCGGCTGGGCGGCCCCGAGTAAGGGCTGTGAGGGCTCTGCCCGGGCTCCACCATCTTCTGGGGGGACGAGGGAGGCATGCGGAACCCCAACCCGGGGCCGTACGTGTCGCTGTAGATGGGCGCGTTGGGCTTGTACAAAGTGTCCTCCAGCTCCGTCTGCAGCGCGGCCGCCGAGTAGGTGCTGAGTGACCGCACTGACCCTCGCTTGTAGAGCCCCCCGGAGTAGCCAAAAGGGTCCCCCATGCCCGCCAGCGACTGCGTGGAGGTGATGCTGAGCCGCCCTTCGTGCACCATCCCGTAGGGATCGGCGTAGAGCCCCTCGTTCTTCACCAGCACCACGTTTTTGCCCGCCAGGTCCTCGTCGGGTTTCACGTCTCGGCGCTCCAGGATGGCGCTGGGGCTTGGGGACACTCCCTGGGCCGGGGGAAGGCTGGACAGGCGCTCGCCGTGGTGGACGGGGCTGCCGGCGTAGGAGGGAGGGCGGCCGCCGCTGTAGGACATGCGGGATCGGGAGGGCGACGAGGACTGGAGCACGGGCGGTGGGGAGCCGGAGGCCAGGTGGGAAGCCGGGGACATGTTGTTGAGCCGGCGGGTGGGAGAGGATTCCCGGGAAGTGTAAACCATCTCCCGCTGCGGGAATGGGGTGAGGGGGTGAGCGAGGAGTGACCCCGGCCCTGCTCTCCAAGGACCCCTTCCTTCATTCCCCCCCGAGGGCCAGCAGCGGGGTGATTTATCCTCATAATTTATCCTGATGATTTATCCTCATGATTTAGCCTCATGAGTTATCCTCATGATTTATCCTCATGATTTACCCTGATGATTTCATTATCCCGATGATTTAATTCCCTAAAAAACCCTGTTGATGACCCCGCTGCCCGCCAGGACAGGGTGAGTTGAATCCCAGCCTCACACAATTCCCACCTCTGCCTCTTTCTCTCCTTACCGATCCCACCCCACCCTCCCGGGGCCGTCCCCGTGTCCCCCTCTCACCCTGAGGTCGCCGTTGGTGATGTGAGAGGCTGGGAACGAGGCGTAGAGCGGCTCTTTCCTGTAGATTTTAATGATGCTTCTGTCCTGGATGTCTCTGGAAGCAGAAGCAGAGCCTGAGCGCCCCAAACCCCAGCGCTGCACCCACCACCCCACTTCTCCTCCACCCCACGGATTTCCTGGTTTGTGAGGGGATTTAAAGGAATAAAAAACACCAGCCCCGGGGGTGGGATTCTGAGCCCTGCCCGCTCACCGGACATCCTCGAGCTCGTAGAAGACGTTTCGGGACTCGTCCTTGATGAGGATGGCGGTGTTGGGGGATTTGAGCATGCCCATGGTGAGTTTCTGAGGGAACATGTGGACGATGAGGGCGTGCAGGGTGTCCATGCTGCTGATCTCGTGCGTGATGTGCACCCGCCTCGTCTCGTCCCCAAACTGCAGGAACAGCACCCCTGGGAGCACAGGGAGCACGGAGGGGTCAGCTCTGCCCCTGTGCCTTCTCCACGGAGGGGCTGGGGGTTTTTTTCCGGGGCTCTGGGGCACCCCAAAAAAAGGGGGGTGGGGGAGGTCTGGGCACCCAATGTCACCCTGTTGGAGGTGGAAGGATCTGGGGCACCCAAAAATAAGGGAGTTGGGGGATGCTTGGGCACCCAAAATCACCCTGCTGGAGGTGGAGGGCTCTGGGGCACCCAAAAAAAGGGAGTTGGGGGATGCTTGGGCACCCAAAAATAAGGGATTGGGGGTCTCTGGGCACCCAAAAATAAGGGATTGGGGGTATCTGGGCACCCAAACTCACCCTGTTGGAGGTGGAGAGCTCTGGGGCACCCAAAAAAAAGGGGTGGGGGAACTTCTGGTCACCCAAATTCACCCTGCTGAAGGTGAGAGGATCTGGAGCACCCAAAAAAAAGGGGTTGCGGGTTGCTTGGGAGCCCAAAAAAAAGGGGTTGAGGGATCTCTGGTCACCCAACCTCAACCTGCTGAAAGTGGAAGGCTCTGGGGCACCCAAAAAAAGGGGTTGGGGGGCGTTTGGGCACCCAAAAAAAAGGGGTTGGGGGATCTCTGGTCACTCAAACTCACCCTGCTGAAGGTGGAAGGCTCTGGGGCACCCAAAAAAAGGGGTTGGGGGATGCTTGGGCACCCAAAAATAATGGATTGGGGGTCTCTGGTCACTCAGCCTTGCCCTGGTGAGGGGAGATCTTCCTAGAGGGCTCTGGGACACCCAAAAAAAAGGGGTGGGGGATGCTTGGCCACCGAATCTCACCCTGCTGAAGGTGGAAGGATCTGGGGCACCCAAAAACAGGGAGTTGGGGAATGCTTGGGCACTCAGCCTCATCCTGCTGAAGGTGAGAGCATCTGGGGCACCCAAAATAAGGGAGTTGGGGGATGCTTGGGCACCCAAAAATAAGGGATTGGGGGTCTCTGGGCACCCAAACTCACCCTGCTGGAGGTGGAGGGCTCTGGGGCACCCAAAAAAAGCGAATTGGGGGAGCTCTGGTCACCCAAATTCACCCTGCTGAAGATGAAAGGCTCTGGGGCACTCAAAAAAAGGGGTTGGGGGAGCTCTGGTGACCCAAATTCACCCTGTTGGAGGTGGAGAGCTCTGGGGCACCCAAAAATAAGGGATTGGGGGTCTCTGGGCACCCAAAATCACCCTGCTGGAGGTGGAGGGCTCTGGGGCACCCAAAAAAAAAGGGGCTGGGGGGCATTTGGACCCCCTAAAAAAGGCACCGAGGGACATTTGACCACCCAACCTCACCCTGCTGAAGGTGGAGAACTCTGGGGTACCCGAAAAAAAAGGGTTGGGGGCAGTTTGGGCACCCAAAAAAAAGAGGTTGGGGGGTCTCCAGTCACCCAAGCTCACCCTGCTTGAGGTGGAGGGCTCTGGGACACCCAAAAAAAAGGGGTTGGGGGGCGTTTGGACCCCCAAAAAAAGGGACTGGGGGATCTCTGGCCACCCAACCTCACCCTGTTGAAGTGGAAGGTTCTGGGGCACCCAAAAAAAAGGGGCTGGGGAGCATTTGGACCCCCAAAAAAAGGCACCGAGGGACATTTGACCACTCAAACTCCCCCTGCTGAAGGTGGAGAACTTTGGGGTACCCAAAAAAAGGGGTTGGGGGACGTTTGACCACCCAACCTCGCCCTGCTGAAGGTGAAAGGATCTGGGGCACCCAAAAAAAAGGGGGTGGGGGGCGTTTGGGCACCCAAAAAAAAGGGACTGGGGGACGTTTGACCACCCAACCTCGCCCTGCTGAAGGTGAAAGGGTCTGGGGCACCCAAAATAAGGGGTTGGGGGGCGTTTGGGCCCCCAAAAAAAAGGGGTTGGGGGATGCTTGGGCACCCAAACTCCCCCTGCTGAAGGTGGAGAACTCTGGGGCACCCAAAAAAAAGGGGTTGGGGAGCATTTGGGCACCCAAAAAAAAGGGACTGGGGGACGTTTGAGCACCCAAACTCACCCTGCTGAAGGTGGAGAGCTCTGGGGTACCCAAAAAAAAGGGGTTAGGGGATCTCTGGCCACCCAAATTCACCCTGCTGAAGGTGGAGAACTCTGGGGCACCCAAAATAAGGGGTTGGGGGGCATTTGGACCCTCCCAAAAAAGGGCACTGAGGGACATTTGACCACTCAACCTCCCCCTGCTGAAGGCAGCTCCCACCCCTGGGCCACCCCGAGGTTCCTCCCGCTCTTCCCGGGATATTTTTTGGGGATGGAGGGGAACCAATCCCTGGCTCCAGCCGCGGTGCCGGGGGGGTACCTGGGGAGCGCAGCTTGGTCTGGCTGGCGGAGCGGGACAGGGGCAGGCTCTGGCGGAAGCGGTTCATCCTGCTGAACCCCAGCGGCAGCTCCGCCTCCGACATCGTCTCCAGGGATTCGGCCGAGGCGAAGGAAAGCTTGGCTTGGTCGGCCAGGCCAGGCTGGGAGCCCTGGGAGTGCCGGGAGCTCCTGGTCTGCAGCGGGAAGAGGGGGAGAGGTCGGGGGGGGGACGGGGATGGGGGGTCTCAGCACCCCCTGGATGTGGTTGGTGCCGTTTTTCCCCCGGAGCAGGCTCGTGAGGGTCGTGGGATTGTGGAAAAAGGGTCGGGAAGGACCCCCAAAGGTCATGGAGGCCACCCCCTGGCCCGTCATGGGACACCCTCAAAAATCCCTCCCTATGCCTGAGGATGGGGCTGAGCTGCACCCAGGGGTGCTCCAGCCACACCCAGGGGTGCTCCAGCCACACCCAGGGGTGCTCCATCCTCATCCAGGGGTGCTCCATCCTCATCCAGGGATGCTCCAGCCACACCCAGGGGTGCTCCAGCCACATCCAGGGGTGCTCCAGCCACACCCAGGGGTGCTCCATCCTCATCCAGGGATGCTCCAGCCACATCCAGGGGTGCTCCAGCCTCATCCAGGGGTGCTCCATCCTCATCCAGGGGTGCTCCAGCCACACCCAGGGGTGCTCCAGCTGCACCCAGGGATGCTCCATCCCACATCCAGGGGTGCTCCATCCCACATTCCTGGGCTGAGCTGCACCCAGGGGTGCTCCAGCCTCATCCAGGGATGCTCCAGCCACACCCAGGGGTGCTCCATCCTCATCCCAGGATCCTCCACCCACATCCAGGGGTGCTCCAGCCACACCCAGGGGTGCTCCAGCCACATCCAGGGGTGCTCCAGCCACATCCAGGGATGCTCCAGCCACACCCAGGGGTGCTCCAGCCTCATCCAGGGGTGCTCCAGCCTCATCCAGGGGTGCTCCAGCCACATCCAGGGATGCTCCATCCTCATCCAAGGGTGCTCCATCCCACATTCCTGGGCTGAGACTCATCCAGGGATGCTCCAGCCACACCCAGGGGTGCTCCATCCCACATTCCCGGGATGAGACTCATCCCAGGATGCTTCATCCACATCCAGGGATGCTCCATCTACATCCTGGGCTGAGACTCATCCAAGGATGCTCCATCCATGTCCAGGGATGCTCCAGCCACACCCAGGGGTGAGACTCATCCCGGGATGCTCCAGCCACATCCAAGGATGCTCCATCCACACCCAGGGGTGCTCCAGCCATACCCAGGGATGCTCCAGCCACATCCAGGCATCCTCCATCCCACATTCCCAGGAAGAGACTCATCCAGGGATGCTCCATCCACATCCAAGGATGCTCCATCCTCATCCAAGGATGCTCCATCCACGTCCAGGGATGCTCCATCCCACATTCCCAGGCTGAGACTCATCCCGGGATGCTCCAGACACACCCAGGGGTGCTGCAGCCACATCCAGGGATGCTCCATCCTCATCCAGGGATGCTCCATCCTCATCCAAGGATGCTCCATCCACATCCCAGGATCCTCCACCCACATCCAGGGGTGCTCCAGCCACATCCAGGGATGCTCCATCCCATATTCCTGGGCTGAGACTCATCCAGGGATGCTCCAGCCACATCCAGGGGTGCTCCAGCCACATCCAGGCATCCTCCATCCCACATTCTGAGACTCATCCAGGGATGCCCCATCCCACATTCCTGGGCAGATACTCCTCCAGGGATGCTCCATCCTCATCCAAGGATGCTCCATCCACATCCCAGGATCCTCCATCCACATCCAGGCATCCTCCATCCCACATTCCCAGGCTGAGACTCATCCAGGGATGCTCCATCCTCATCTAAACCCACCACCATGGATGCTCCATCCCACATTCCTGGGCTGAGACTCATCCAGGGATGCTCCAGCCACACCCAGGGGTCCTCCATCCCACATCCAGGGATGCTCCATCCTCATCCCAGGATGCTCCATCCTCATCCAAGGATGCTCCATTCCCCATTCCCAGCTGAGCTCAGGATCTGGTGTTTCCCCCCCACTGCCGGCTCCAAGCCTCCTTCACCTCCTGCTCCCAGCACCGACCCCCATTCCCAATCCCATTCCCAATCCCATTCCCAATCCCATTCCCAACCCCAATCCCACCCCTCTCTCCCGCTTCCCACTCCAGGATAAACCTTCCCAGCTCCATTCCTGTGCCTCGGAGCTCCCACACCGGCAAATCCCTGGAAATGAACCCGGCAGGAGCCGCCGGAGCCGGAATAACCTTGGCAATTCCCGGAGGTTACACATCCATTACTCTGCTCCCAGGAATCATAAACACCCTGCTCATTCTGGAAGCAGAGCAGCGGGAAGTTTTATGGCTCTGGGAGCCGGGAGAGAGCGATGGCTTCGGGTTTGGAGCAGGGAGAATTTAATTTTCCGGGAGCTCAATTTCGTGCTCGCCGCCGGAAAGTTCACGCCGCGGGCACGGAAAATGTGGATTTTTGGCACAAATATCCCCAAATTCGTGGCCACCCCCGGCACTTCTGCCTGTTGATAACCCCAAAAATCCAAGCCTGGATTTTCCAGACACTTGTTGAAGGTTGGCAAATCCGACAGAGAGGGAACAAAGAGCTCCCAGACTGTGGAAAAGGCGGCGCTGAAAAGGGACAACAACTCTATTTAAAGATGGGGGAAAAAAAGGGGGGGGGGGAAAAAAGAAAGGAATCAATATGAAATGATAACAGCCATCATCGCCATTTAAACGAGACATTAATTGGAAGATTTAATTAATCCTCCGAGGCGGGGTTTGGGAGGATTTGAAATGTTCTCGCCGTAGTTAATTGCTGGAAAATTGACTGCTGGGCTCGGCTGTTGTTGCTGGAGCACAAAGAGCCCTGGCAGCGCCTCACACCCAGGGAGGGATGCAGGGATGGGCCAAAACATTCCTTGTTCCCATCCCTGGGGCCGTGGGATGCAGCTCTGATCCCTCATGGGGGCGGTTTTGGGGTGTAGCAGGTGGATTTTGGGGCTCCCCACCCTCAAGGTTGTGGTTTCCGGGTGCTTTGCCCTGGGTTTGGGGTGATGGGGTGATCCCGGCCTGGGATGGATCCTTAGGGAAGGGCAGGGATGGGGCTGGAAGCTCCGGGTTGGGATGAGACCCAGGGCTGCACCTCAGCCTGGCTCTGCCTTCTGGGATCCTTCCCCCTGTTCCCGTTCTCTGGGATCTCACCCTGCCCTAAATCCATCCCTGCATCCATCACTCCCCATCCCCAAATCCCCCCCAACCCAAACTCCCCCAACCCAAATCCCTGATGTCCCCACACCCCGGGGGTGACAAGGACACCGTCCCACGTGAGTCCAACGCCCCCTGCCTCTGCCCCATTCCCGTTCTCCGGGATCTCACCCTGCCCTAAATCCATCCCTGGATCCCTGAATCCATCCCTGCATCCATCCCTTCCCACCCCAAAATCCCCCCCAACCCCAAATCCCTGCTGTCCCCACACCCCGGGGGTGACAAGGACACCGTCCCAAATGAGTCCAACACCCCCTGGCTCTACCCCATTCCCGTTCTCCGGGATCTCACCCTGCCCTAAATCCATCCCTCCATCCCTGCATCCATCCCTTCCCATCCCCAAATCCCCCCCAATCCCAAATCCCCCCCAACCCCAAATCCCTGCTGTCCCCACACCCCAGGGGTGACAAGGACACCGTCCCTGCCCCAGATGAGCCCAAAACCCCCTGCCTGTACCTCGTTCTGGTTCTCCAGGATCTCACTCTGCCCTAAATCCATCCCTGGATCCCTGCATCCATCCCTGCATCCATCCCTTCCCACCCCAAAATCCCCCCCAAGCCCAAATCCCTGCTGTCCCCACACCCCAGGGGTGACAAGGACCCCGTCCGTGCCCCAGGTGAGCCCAAAACCCCCTGCCTCTGCCCCATTCACGTTCTCTGGGATGTCGCCATGCCCTAAATCCATCCCTGCATCCATCCCCAAATCCCCCCCAATCCCAAATCCCCCCCAATCCCAAATCCCTCCAACCCCAAATCCCTGCTGTCCCCACACCCCGGGGGTGACAAGGACCCCGTCCCTGCCCCAGATGAGCCCAGCCTCCCCCGTCCTGCAGCTGCCCACGGCTCCCGGAGCTCCCCCGCTGTGGGTAATTTTTATGGAATCAGTCAAACCACAACAACAACAACAACAAAAACCCAACAAAAAACCAAAAAAACCCAAGAGTAAAAAGCCAGGCACGATGGGAGTTAATGGATTTTTAGCCCGGAAGGGACCGTTCTGCCCTGATGCTCCTCACCATGAGCTGTCCCCAACCCCCAAAAGCGTCACTGGCAGCTGGGGCAGAGACACCCCACCCCCACCTGCCCTAAATTCGGGGCACCCCTGTGGGCACGGGACCCCCAAAAATGGGCTGAGACCCCCAAAAATGGGCACAGGGCCCCCTGAGGTGGGCATGAGACCCCCAAAAATGGGCACAGGACCCCCACAGGTGGGCATGAGACCCCCACAGATGGGCACAGGACCCCCTCAGGTGGGGATGAGACCCCCTCAGATGGGCACAGGACCCCTAGAGATGGGCACTGGACCCCCACGAATGGGCATAGGACCCCCTCAGATGGGCACGGGACCCCCTCAGATGGGCATGAGACCCCCACGAATTGGCACAGGACCCCCAAAAATGGGCACAGGACCCCCAAAAATGGGCACAGGACTCCTTCAGGTGGGCACAGGACCCCCTCAGGTGGGCACAGGACCCCCAAAAATGGGCCTGAGACCCCCAAAAATGGGCACAGGACCCCCACGAATGGGCACAGGACCCTCTCAGATGGGCATGAGACGCCCACAAATGGGCACAAGACCCCCACGAATGGGCACAGGACCCCCTCAGATGGGCATGGGACCCCCTTAGATGGGCACAGGACCTCTAGAGATGGGCACTGGACCCCCTCAAAGGGGCCTGAGACCCCCAAAAACGGGCACAGGACCCCTACAGATGGGCACTGGACCCCCACGAATGGGCATAGGACCCCCTCAGATGAGCATGAGACCCCCAAAAATGGGCACAGGACCCCTACAGATGGGCACAGGACCCCCTCAGATGGGCACGGGACCCCCAAAAATGGGCACAGGACTCCTTCAGGTGGGCACAGGACCCCCTCAGGTGGGCACAGGACCCTCTCAGATGGGTACAGGACCCCCTCAGGTGGGCACAGGACCCTCACAGATGGGCATGAGACCCCCACGAATGGGCACAGGACCCTCTCAGATGGGCACAGGACCCCCTCAGATGGGCATGGGACCCCCTCAGATGGGCACAGGACCCCCAAAAATGGGCCTGAGACCCCCAAAAATGGGCACAGGACCCTCACATATCCCGGGGTGCTGGAAAGGACAGACCCTGCAGTGGAGGGGACACAATTCCAAGAGTTCTGGGGGTTTCTCTGTCAATCCCACAACGGGAACTGAGATGTCTGGAGAGGGGACAGCGACTGCCCCGACCTTGGCTCCCAGCAGCTCATTAATTCCAGGGAAAATTGGGTTTTATGGCTCTGCCTGGCTGCTGATTCCTCCCGCTCCGGGATGATGCATTAAAGGACACCTCGGACCCCTCAACTCCTGCCCCTGCCACCCCTGGGGTGTCCCTGATGCCCCCCAACCCCTCTGAAAGCCCCCACAGCCCGCCCCGAGCAGGGGGGGACCTGGCCACGGTCACCCCAAGGGTGGCGCTTTCATGGAATTTCACCCATCCCTGTGGAATTCCAGATTCCTGCTGTGCTGGGGATGTTTTTGGGGGAGGGTCCTGATCCTGCCTTGAGGGTGCCAGGATGTCCCCGGGCACCAGAGGGGCACCCAGGGCATTCAGGGGGACATTTCCCAGCTGGGAAAGGCTCTGTGGATTCAGGATAAATCCCAAAACCCCACCCCGAACCCCCCAACCTGGCCACAAACGCCTTTTTTTCCCCCCACCCCATTTCTCACTCCTGCCCCACAAAGGACCCTTTTCTCCACACCCAGACCCAGACCCAGCCCCGGGGGTCTTCTGCAGCCCCAAAATTCCCCACGGCCACCGAGATCATTCCCGGTGGGATTTGAATCCCACCCTGGAGGCAGTGAAGGAGTGGAGGGAGGGAGGGGACATCTCCCCCCTGCTCGCTGCCTCCAGCTGGGAAATGACCCATTTCCTGCCCAACCGACCCCAAAGCGGGAATCCTGGAGCTGGATCCTGCAATTCCCGGCTGGAATTCCTGCGGGGAAAGCTTGGAAAGGGGAGGTGAGGGAGTGCAGCCACGCAGAGCACAACAAAAGCCACCCAAGGCCACCGGGGAAGCTGCGCCGAGGAAAAATGTGGAATTTTGGGGGATGAGGGGGTGGGGAGGGCGAGCAGCTCCAAGCTCGGGGTTAAACCTGCTTGGATTAAAGCCTCCCGGAGCTTCCCGAGCGGAGGGAATCCCGCTGGAGCAAAGATTGGATCCCTGGGAGCGCCCTCGTGGTGATGGACCCAGGGAAAAGCCAATCCCAAAGCATCCATGTCCCATCCAAGCCCCTCTGGAGGAGGCAGTGGGAAGAATTCCCCATTCCAGCAGGGACAGGAGCATCTCCAGCCTCTCTGGAGGAGGCAGTGGGAAGAATTCCCCACATTCCAGGGGAGCAGGAGCACCTCCAGCCCCTCTGGAGGAGACAACAAAACCAGGAATGGGAATAATCCCTCACATTCCAGGGGAGCAGGAGCATCCCCGGCCCCTCTGGAGGAGCCAAAAAATCCAGGAATGGGAATAACTCCCCAAATTCCAACAGGGACAGGAGCATCCCCGGCCCCTCTGGAGGAGACGAAAAAGCCAGGAATGGGAAGAATTCCCCACATTCCAGGGGAGCAGGAGCATCCTTGACCCCTCTGGAGGAGGCAGCAGAGCCGGGAATGGGAGCAGTGGGAAGAATCCCCAACTCCAGCGGGGACAGGAGCACCTCCAGCCTCTCTGGAGGAGACAACAAATCCAGGAATGGGAATAATCCCCCACATTCCAGGGGAGCAGGAGCATCTCCAGCCCCTCTGGAGGAGGCAGTGGGAATAATCCTCCATTCCAACAGGGACAGGAGCATCCCTGGATCCTCTGGAGGAGGCAGCAGAGCCGGGAATGGGAAGAATTCCCCATTCCAGCAGGGTCAGGAGCATCCCTGGCCCCTCTGGAGGAGACGAAAAAGCCAGGAATGGGAATAATCCCCCACATTCCAGGGGAGCAGGAGCATCCCTGGCCCCTCTGGAAGAGGAAGTGGGAATAATCCTCCATTCCAACAGGGACAGGAGCATCCCCGGATCCTCTGGAGGAGGCAGCAGAGCCGGGAATGGGAAGAATTCCCCAAATTCCAACAGGGACAGGAGCATCCCCGGCCCCTCTGGAGGAGACGAAAAAGCCAGGAATGGGAAGAATTCCCCACATTCCAGGGGAGCAGGAGCATCCTTGGCCCCTCTGGAGGAGGCAGCAGAGCCGGGAATGGGAGCAGTGGGAAGAATCCCCAACTCCAGCGGGGACAGGAGCACCTCCAGCCCCTCTGGAGGAGGCAGTGGGAATAATCCTCAATTCCAACAGGGACAGGAGCATCTCCAGCCCCTCTGGAGGAGACAAAAAAGCCAGAAATGGGAATAATTCCCCACATTCCAGGGGAGCAGGAGCATCCCCGGCCCCTCTGGAAAAGGAAGTGGGAATAATCCTCCATTCCAACAGGGACAGGAGCATCTTCAGCCCCTCCGGAGGAGACGAAAAATCCAGGAATGGGGATAATCCCCCACATTCCAGGGGAGCAGGAGCATCCCCAGCCCCTCTGGAGAAGGCAGTGGGAATAATCCTCAATTCCAACAGGGACAGGAGCATCCCTGGCCCCTCTGGAGAAGGCAGCGGGAAGAATCCCTGACTCAGGTGGGGACAGGAGTATCCCCGGCCCCTCTGGAGGAGACAACAAAACCAGGAATGGGAAGAATTCCCCATTCCAACAGGGACAGGAGCATCCCCATCCCCTTCCCGCCCCCGGGGAGCTTTACATAAAAGCCGTGGGATGGGGAATTGAGGGAGACTCGGGGTTTTGGGGTTGTTTTTTTTTGGTCTGGTTTTTTTTTTTTTCCCAGTCTTTTGTCTCCCCAGAGCTAAAAAAAGCCCCAATTAAGGAATTCTTTCAGCTCCTAAAAAAACGCCGACGATCCCTGCGCTGCCAGCGCAGGAGCGGCTCCATTATCTCAGCCTGGAGAGATAAGGATGCTCCTCATTCCTGCCGCTCCTCCTCCTCCTCATCCTCCACATCCCTCTCCCAAATTCCAGCTGGGACGGGCGGAATTCTCGGAGCTGGGAAGGATCCAAAGTCCCGGCGGGTTTTTGGGAAGCCGGGAGAGGAATGGGGTCATTCCTTTGGATCGGGAAAAGCGGCGGAGCTGCTTGGATGGAGAGGGGGAGAGGGAGAGGGGTCAGGAGAGGGACAGAGGAGGGGACAGAACCTCCCAGGGGTCACTTCAAAGCAGATAAGAGGGAAAAAAAATCCATGGGAAAAATGCGTGGGGCAGGAATTCCGCCCGGGGATGGAGCAGCTGCTCCCAAAAACACCCAGAGCGATATCGCAGCTCAAGATTTCTGCTCTCTGACCCCTCCGAGGGACCCTCGGGAAGGGCTCACGGGATTTATCCCAACCCCAGAGGCTCCGAGGGCTGAGCCGGACCCATCCCAAGGGGAAAAACGGATCCTTCCAGACCCCTCCGTCCATCCCACACCCGCGGGGCCTCCGGATTATTACCGGTGACAAGGACAGCGGGAGGAAAAGCGGCTCCTTCCCCTTCCGCCCACCCCACAGAGCTCCAATTCCCATCCCCACCCCCAACTCCGCACCCCAAAAATCCACCCGAGACAAACCTGGGATGGACAAACCCTCGCTGTCCCCGAGCTCAGCCTCGCCTCCGGTCACCGGGAGGAGCCTCCCGGGCTGGGCTGGGCAGCTCCGGAGGGGCCGCGCCCGCCAGGAGCCCCCAGACCCCCCAAAATCCCGCCCCATGGGCACCGGGGGTGCTGGGAAGCGGGGCCTGGCAGGTCCTGGCAGCTGCCTAAAGCACTTTTCCCTTTCCTGCCCGTCTGCAGGGATGGGGATAAAGGAGAGGGAGCGCTGAAATCCTTGGAAAACAGCTGGCACGGAGCTGGCACGGCTGGGCACGGGCACGGTTATTTACCGAGAGCACAAAGCCGCGCTCCCGGCCCTGGTTGGACACGGATCGGGATTAATCCCTCTCATCCTTTAATCCCGGTATCCCGCCGCCGATCCCATCTGGTGCCGAGCCCTCGGGATGGGATGGGCTGGGATGGGAGCTGGAGCTGCTCCGGGAATGGGCTGGGAGCAGGGAAGGTTTGGGAATCGTGGATCAGGGTGAGCCCTGCACCTCCCTGTGCCACCCCCTGGCACAGAATTCCTTGGGGAGGCGTCGGGAAAAGGAGAATGGGAGCCCTCGTGTTGGGGTCCTGCCTCTCTCTCCATCCTTCTTGTCCATCCCTGTCCCCCCTGTCTGCCAAAAATATTAGAAAATAAAAATATGAATTAAAAAAAAGGAAAAGGAAAAGGAAAAGGAAAAGGAAAAGGAAAAGGAAAAGGAAAAGGAAAAGGAAAAGGAAAAGGAAAAGGAAAAGGAAAAGGAAAAAAGGAAAAGGAAAAGGAAAAGGAAAAGGAAAAGGAAAAGGAAAAGGAAAAGGAAAAGGAAAAGGAAAAGGAAAAGGAAAAGGAAAAGGAGAAGGAGAAGGAAAAGGAGAAGGAAAAGGAGAAGGAGAGGGAGAGGGAGAGAGGAGGGGGGAGGGGGAGGGGGGAGGGGGAGGGGGAGGGGGAGGGGAAGGGAAGGGAAGGGAAGGGAAGGGAAGGGAAGGGAAGGGAAGGGAAGGGAATGGAAGGGAAGGGAAGGGAAGGGAAGGGAAGGGAAGGGAAGGAAAGGAAAGGGAAGGAAAGGAAAGGAAAGGAAAGGAAAGGAAAGAAAGGAAAGAAAGGAAAGGAAAGGAAAGGAAAGGAAAGGAAAGGAAAGGAAAGGAAGGAAAGGAAAGGAAAGGAAAGGAAAGGAAAGAAAGGAAAGGAAAGGAAAGGAAAGGAAAGGAAAGGAAAGGAAAGGAAAGGAAAGGAAAGGAAAGGAAAGGAAAGGAAAGGAAAGGAAAGGAAAGGAAAGGAAAGGAAAGGAAAGGAAAGGAAAGGAAAGGAAAGGAAAGGAAAGGAAAGGAAAGGAAAGGAAAGGAAAGGGAGAAGGAAAGGGAGAAGGAAAAGGAGAAGGAAAAGGAGAAGGAAAAGGAGAAGGAAAGGGAGAAGGAAAAGGAGAAGGAAAAGGAGAAGGAGAAGGAAAAGGAAAATAAAAGCTTTCCAAACACCTGGAGCATCTCCCAATCCTTCCTCCACCTTCCCGACCTCTCACAACATCCCTGGGGCCTTCAACCAGTTCCCACCAGTTCCCACCAGTTCGTTTTGGGGGTCTCCCAGCCCAGGGCTCAGCCAGGTGATTCCTGCCCTTCCCTCCCTCCCTCCCAAATCCTGGGATGAGATTCCCACCCCTCTGTCCCTGGATGACTCCGGGGGGCTCCTGGGGAGGGGGTGGGACGGCGGAGCTTCGCAAACTGGATCCCAGTTTGACCAGTTTGACCTCCCCAGTCCGCCCAGTCCGGCTCTCTGCCGTCGGAACGGCGGCAGCGCGGCTCCGTTCATTCATCCCTCCCTTCATTAATTAATTCATTCATTAATTCATTCATTCCCAGCTTTTCCTGAATTATTGATGCTCCCGGGCTGTGACTCAGCGGGAGCCGCTCGGTACCGGGAGCTGCTCGGTACCGGGAGTTGGGGCCCGCTCGGTACCGGGAGCCGGGAGCCGCTCGGTACCGGAAGCCGCTCGATACCAGGAGCCGGGAGCCGCTCGGTACCGGGAGCCGGGGGCCGCTCGGTACCGGGAGCTGCTCGGTACCGGGAGCCGGGAGCCGCTCAGTACCGGGAGACGGGAGCCGCTCGGTACCGGGAGCTGCTCGGTACCGGGAGCCGGGGGCCGCTCGGTACCGGGAGCCGGGAGCCGCTCGGTACCGGGAGCCTTCCGCAGCCTCCCGACACCCCCGCGCTGCCGGCGGGACGCGGATTCCCCCCGGGAAAGGATCCCGGAGCCGAGAGCGGCGTCCTGAGCCGGAGAGCGGCACCCCTGAGCGGGAACCAGAATTCCTGAGCCGGAACCAGAATTCCTGAGCCGGAACCAGAATTCCTGAGCCGGAACCAGAATTCCCAGCTGGAACAGAGCATCCCTGAACAATAACCAGCATTCCCGAGCAGAACCCAGCATTCCCAGCTGGAATAGAGCATTCCTGAGCCGGAACCAGAATTTCTGAGCAGGAACCAGCGTTCCCAGCTGGAACAGAGTATCCTCAACCAGAACCCAGCATTCCCAATTGGAACAGAGCATCCCTGAACAATAACCAGCATTCCCGACCAGAACCCAGCATTCCCAGCTGGAATTCAGCATCCCTGAACAATAACCAGCACCCCTGAGCATAACCCAGCATTCCCAGCTGGGATAGAGCATTCCTGACCAGAAACCAGCATTCCCAACTGGAATTCAGCATCCCTGAGCAGAACCCAGCATTTCCAGTTGCAGTAGAGCATCCCTGACCAGTTACCAGCATCCCTGACCAGAACCCAGCATTCCCAACTGGAATTCAGCATCCCTGACCAGTTACCAGCATTCCCAGCTGGAATTCACCATCCCTGACCAGTTCCCAGCATTCCCAGCTGGAATTCAGCAACCCTGAGCAGAAACCAGTATGTCCAACTGGGATACCGAATCCCTGAGCAGAACCCAGCATTCCCAGTTGCAGTAGAGCATCCCTGACCAGTTACCAGCATCCCTGACCAGTTACCAGCATTCCCAGCTGGAATTCAGCATTCCCGACCAGTTCCCAGCATTCCCAGCTGGAATTCAGAACCCCTGACCAGTTCCCAGCATTCCCAGCTGGAATTCAGCATCCCTGAGCAGAAACCAGTATGTCCAACTGGGATACCGAATCCCTGACCAGTTCCCAGCATTCCCAGCTGGAATTCAGCATTCCTGAGCAGAACCCAGCATTCCCAGTTGCAGTAGAGCACCCCTGACCAGTTACCAGCATCCCTGACCAGTTCCCAGCATTCCCAGCTGGAATTCAGCATCCCTGGTACCCAAGCATCGCCTCCCCAGCCCGGCTATCACCCCCCAGGCTCCAAACCAGTCCCATCCCAGCGCATCCCAGTGCCGGACATTCCCGGCTCTGGTCCCGCCCTGCTCCCACATCCCAGCCCTGATATCTGATCCCGGTGAAACCGAACCCCTCTGCTCCGTGTTTTCCTCCAGCTCCACCAGCCAGGAGCCAAGAATTCCACACAGGAAAGAATTCCACCACCCCAGCTCCTGCCTCCGGAGGTGGAGAAGCCGGGAAATGCCCAGAAGGGAAGAAAAGGAGGGAAAACCGGACGAAAGTGGAAGAAATCAGAGCCCAGGGTGCTCCGAGCATCATCCAAAGGGTTTTTTCAGGAGTTTTCCCCTTATCCAAGGAATTGTGGCCTCTCCATCTCCTTCCCAGCCCCTCCCCTCTCCCCCCCGCCCCCGTCTCGCCGCCAAATTAAAATCATTCCCGGCAGCAATAATTCATCCAACGTCTAATGCTCAACATTTTGTCAGGATTATCCCGATTAACCCAGAATTAATCCCGATCTCAACGTTAACAGGATTAGCCTTCAAATCGGATTAGGTTTTTCCAAACCGGACCCCCTTGGCTAAAGGATCCCTGAGGTTCTCCCCTGCCTTGGGATGGGCTCGGGGATGGGCCGTTCCCAAACCCCGATCCCGACATCCAGCAGGTGAAAACGCTCCGATGTCGCGTCCCCTCCGCCCGTTTTCCATCCCCTCTTCCCGATTTTTGTCCCTTCTTCCTGGTTTTCATCCCCTCTGCCCTTTTTCTGTCCCCTCTTCCCTTCTTTTGTCCCCTCTTCCCGTTTTTTGTCCCTTCCCACACCCCTCACATTTTTCGTCCCTTCTTCAACTTTTCGTCCCCTCTTCCCACTTTTCGTCCCCTCTTCCCATTTTCCGTCCCCTCCTCCCGTTTTTTATCCCCTCCTCCCGTTTTTTATCCCCTCCTCCCGTTTTTTATCCCCTCCTCCCGTTTTTTATCCCTTCTTCCCGTTTCTCATCCCCTCTTCCCGTTTTCCATCCCCCCTTCCCTTTTTTTTGTCCCCCTCTTCCCGTTTTTGTGTCTCCTCTTCCCATTTTTTATCCTCTCTTCCCGTTTTTCATCCCTTCTTTCCGTTTTCTGTCCCCTCTTCCTTTTTTTTGTCCCTTCTTCACATTTTTCATCCTCTCTTTCCGTTTTCTGTCCCCTCTTCCCGTTTTTGTGTCTCCTCTTCCCGTTTTCATCCCTTCTTTCCGTTTTTATCCCCTCTTCCCTTTTTTTGTCCCCTCTTCCCTTTTTTGTCCCTTCTTCCCGTTTTCCGTCCCCTCTTCCCATTTTTTATCCCCTCCTCCCATTTTTTATTCCCTCCTCCCGTTTTTTATCCCTTCTTCCCGTTTCTCATCCCCTCTTCCCGTTTTCCATCCCCCCTTCCCTTTTTTTTGTCCCCTCTTCCCGTTTTCCGTCCCCTCTTCCCGTTTTTTATCCCCTCTTCCCATTTTTTATCCCTTCTTCCTGTTTCTAATCCCCTCTTCCCATTTTTCGTCCCCTCTTCCCGTTTTTGCGTCTCCTCTTCCCGTTTTTCATCCCCTCTGCCTGTTTTTCGTCCCTTCTTCCCATTTTTCATCCCCTCTTCCCGTTTCTAATCCCTTCTTCCCATTTTTCGTCCCCTCTTCCCGTTTTTGTGTCTCCTCTTCCCGTTCTCATCCCTTCTTTCTGTTTTTTGTCCCTTCTTCTCATTTTTCATCCCCTCTTCCCGATTTTTGTCCTTTCTTCCTGTTTTTAGTCCCCTCTTCCCGTTTTTCATTCCCTCTTCCCATTTTCCATCCCCTTTTCCCCTTTTTTGTCCCCTCTTCCCTTTTTTTGTCCCCTCTTCCCGTTTTTTATCCCGTCTTCCCTTTTTTTGTCTCTTCTTCCCATTTTTGCATCTCGTCTTCCCATTTTTCATCCGCCTTCCTTTTTTTCCATCCCTTTTCCCCGTTTCTCATCCCTTCTTCCCTTTTTTGTCCCTTCTTCCCGTTTTTCATCCCTTCTTCCTGTTTTTTCTCCCCTCTTCCAGCTTTTCATCCCTTCATCCCATTTTTGTTCCCTCTTCCCGTTTTTTGTCTCCTCTTCCCATTTTCCGTCCTCTCTTCCCGTTTCTCATCCCCTCTTTCCATTTTCTGTCCCCTCTTCCCGTTTTTCATCCCTTCTTCCTGTTTTCCATCCCTTCTCCCCATTTTTCATCCCCTCTTCCCTTTTTTCGTCCCGTCTTCCCGTTTTTTATCCCCTCTTCCCGTTTTTGCATCTCCTCTTCCCGTTTTCATCCCTTCTTTCCGTTTTTCATTCCTTCTTCCTGTTTTTCCTCCCCTCTTCCAGCTTTTCATCCCTTTTTCCCATTTTTCATCCCCTCTTCCCATTTTTCGTCCCCTCTTCCCTTTTTTGACCCCTCTTCCCATTTTTCCTCCCCTCTCCCCATTTTCCATCCCCTTTTCCCGTTTTTCCCCCCTTTCCTGCTGCCAGCGGGAGCCTCCTCGCTCCTGATGAATATTTAAAAGCCTCGATCCTCTGCAGCCTCATGAATATTGACGCCGCTGCTCGCCCCAAACCTTCCCTGTCCCACCCCAAAAGTGCTCGTTTTCTACCCAAAAAAAGCGGGCGGGGCAGTGTCGCTGCTCGCAGAGGGGCAGGAGAAGGTTCTGGAGGGGCTGGAAGGGATTTGGGATTGGGAAAAGCCCCAAGGAGGGCAAACCTGACCCTGCTCCTCCTCATCCCAACCCTCTCCCATCATTAATTATTCACCTCCCAGCAAATTCCGATTTTTTTATCCCTGGATTTCCTTTCCCCTGTGTCTCCAACGGGAATGGTCCAGCCTGGAATCCATCCCCTGGACAAACTGGGATCCTGCTCCAGCCTCTCCCCTGAGGCTGAGGGCGATCCCAAAACGGGGATTAGGGTGGGATAAGCGGCAGGAGACGCTTTTTGGGGAGTCAGGGTGATATTCCTGGTCCCATCCCTGGCACCACGACCCTCACCCACCCCTTTCCCGGCCGGGGCTGAGCCACGGCCACGCTCGGTCCCTGCTCTGCCTCGAGTGACAGAATCTTCCAAAAATAATCCCATTACTGCATCCTTGGGGATGATGATGGATGGGGAGCAAGGCCGAGCGTGAGGAAGCAGCAGAAAAAGGACAAGGGATGAGCCCAGGGCGCATCCCTGAGGAAAAAAAAGCTCCGAGGGTCGGCTTGAAGTGCAAAAAAACCCCAAATTCAGCTACAGCAAGAAGAACCAGAGGGGAAGAGCCCCAAATCTGAGATTCCAGCCCTGACACTGCCGAAGACTGTGCATTGGAAAATCCAACCCTGTCTATTCCATGCCTCAGTTTCCCCATTCCTGGGCTGAGGATGCCACTCCCGTTCCCAGCACGGGATTGGGATTGGGATTGGGATTGGGAGCAGTTTTTAAGCTCCTTTCCACCCCAAACCACCCCGAGTTTCCATGACCCTAAATATCGACAACGCCCGGGATCGATGGATAACAACAGAGAGCAGCTCCCGGAGAGGCCGGAAAAGCAGCGAGAACCCCCCAAAAACACAACGGGGAGATTGAATCAACCTCTCCCTGCTCTTTACACACCCTAAATCCCCTCTTCCCATCGGGAATAACCCGTGGGGTCCCTAGGGAGGCTGGAGCGGGAGCAGGGGGATGCCAGGATCCGAGCCCGCTGCTCCTCGCTCATCTCCCGCATGGAATAAACACCGCGGCTTGTCCCTAATTCCGCCCGGGCGAGCTCCGCCGAGGTGGAAATGGCTCCTCCTCAAGGAGACTCGGAGCTCCCGGGAAGCCGCAGCCCCGATCCAGAGGCTCTGACCCGATCCCGAGCTGGATGAGGCAGCTCCAGTTTTGGAGTTTTCTTGTTTTTAAAGACAAACGAGTCCTGAGTGTCCCTCCCCCGCTCGCATCCCCGCCGCTTTTCCCCCCTCTGGATCTCTCGCTTCGCTGCCTTTGATGTTCCTTTAAAGTCCCGGCTCCAAAGGAGCTCTCCAGAGCCTTTGGATCTTCCCGTTCCTCCCTCATCCCACCAGGAGCCGGCCCACCCCCCGCATCAGCCCTCGGTGCTGCCTCTCCACAGGAGCTCCCCTTGAATATGGGAATTTTTTTTTTCCCCACCTTGGATGCGGCCCTGGGCCTCCCAAACCTCTGGGATTCCCCTTCCCAGAATTCTCGGACAGGGAAAGGTGTAGGAGGGGGAGCTGAGGGTGGGATTCAGGTGATGGAAAAAGGGAGGGAGGGTTGGGATGTCGTGGATGAGGGACTCGGGAATCCGCCCGGGGGGCTCGGGGCTGGCAGCAGGGACACGGAGGTGGCGGATCGATGGCTCGGAGCGAGAGCACGCCCCAGGGCGAGGCACAGCGGGGGCAGAAATCGATCTGGAAGCGGCGGCAGAAATTCCCGGGATGTGCTGGGGCAGGGGGATGGAGGCGCTCAGGGGCTGCTCCTCGGACGCGAGGGGATGTGGGGATGAAAAGTCCGGGGACAACGCGACACCCTGAACCCCCCCTGTGCAGTGCCACCCGCGAGATCCGCGGCCCACAAACGCAGCGAATTCCAAATCCCCCAAATCCCCCAAATTCCACGCCCGGGGGAGCCCCATATCGCAGCCATCACCTGTCCCCAAGCAGATGGGGAACACCCGGGCAGGAGCAGAAACCACACATCGCACCCCTGGGCATCCCCGGGAATCCAGCACAGCCTTTTCCACCATCCCATCCCCTCATCCCCTCATCCCCTCCTCCCCTCATCCCCTCATCCCCTCATCCCCTCCTCCCCTCATTCCCTCATTCCCTCATTCCCTCATTCCCTCCCCTTTTTATCCACCTCTGCCCACCCTCGGGAATCCAGCACAGCCTTTTCCACCATCCCATCCCCTCATCTCCTCATCCCCTCCCTTTTTTATCCACCTCTGCCCACCCCCGGGAATCCAGCACAGCCTTTTCCACTATCCCATCCCCTCATCCCCTCATTCCCTCATCCCCTCATCCCCTCATTCCCTCATTCCCTCCCCTTTTTTATCCACCCCCAGCAGCCGCGGGACGCAACCAGGGACCCTAAAGGGCCATGAAAGTTTTATTTTGGGGGGGCTGGGAGGCAGCTCGCCCCGCTCAAGGCCACGCCTGGGGGATGCAGGTGGCGGCGGTGGCCCCAAGGAAGCCACGGGCAACTTCTCGCCGCGGGGCTGAGCCCAGCCCCAGCTGCCTCATGCCTCATTTGGCAGCGGGGTCAGCGCTGGGATTTATCCCACCGCGCATTCCCACAGCGGGGAGAGCCGGGAAGATGCTCCCCTTGCAAAGTTTGGGTGGAAAAACGCGGCATTAGAGAAAAACCCCATCCCCTGGAACCCTGTGGGGTGAAGACTCCTAAAATCCAGCCCCGTTTTATTCCTCAGCGGCGGAAAAATCGGGGGGAGAAAATTTTTTACAAAATGTGAGGATTTTGTGCCTTTCCTCCCCCTCGCAGTGCCAGGAATGTTCCCGGGAGCTCGGGGCTGCTGGAACCGGCACAGCAGAACCTCCCCCGGGGGTCCCAACGCCAGAACAACTCCGGGAATGAAAATTCGGGACGAGTGCGAGTCTCCTGCATTTCCCTGCCCCGGCCGGGCGCGGAGATTCCCTGGGTTTTGGTTTTTTTGGGGTCTTTTTTTTTTTTTTTGGTTTTTTGGTGTTTTTTTTCCCACCAGGGACAAGGCGCCGAGGTCACCAGGCAAGGCGGGCGACCTTGAAGTGCTGCCAGGGCGTCCCTGGGCGAGGAGGAGGAGGAGGAAGAGGAGGAGGAGGAGGAGGAGGAGGAGGAGGAGGAGGAGGAGGAGGAGGAGGAGGAGGAGGAGGAACCCGGGGACAGCCCCAGGAGACTCCGGGCAGCGTCCCCTTGGTGGGACAGGCGGATTTAGGGATAAATCCGGGCGCCACAAAAGCCAAAATTGAGGATTTTTCTGTTTTTTCCGTCATTTCCGAGCACCAGGGATGAGGACAAGGACAAGGATGAGGACCCCCTCCCCTCCCGGACACTTCCAGCCGGACAAAAAACTTTGTTTTCTGGCTTCGAGATCCCTCAGCAGCAAATTCCAGCTTGGGAATCCCGTTCCTCTTCTCTCTAATCCAAAAATCTCCCGACACCAAATTCCAGCTTGGGAATCCCGTTCCTCTTCCCTCTCACCTAAAAATCTCCCGACACCAAATTCCAGCTTGGGAATCCCCTTCCTCTTTCATCTCATCTAAAAACCTCCTGACACCAAACACAATCCTGAAAATCCCATTCCTCCTCCGCTTCCATCCATCCTGTGAGTTGCTGCCACAGCCTCTCCCATCCTGAGACTCCCAAGCTCATCTCCTGCCCCGTTATCCAGAATTTTTTGGGGAATGAGGGGGATGAGGAGCCCGGAAAGGGAGGAGATGCTGGGCACCATCCAAGGGGACACTGAGCAGAGGGGAGGGTGACAGATCCCAGAGCCCGGCAGGAAAAAGGGATGGGATCAGCTCCAGAGCTCCAGGAGGAGGAAGAAGAGGAGGAGGAGGAGGAGGCTGGAAAGCAGAGCAACCCCTGCATCCCCGCCTGGGAGCGGCCACCAGGATGGAGCTCCACGCTGGAGCTTCATCCCCATCCAGATCCGGCTTTTTCCTGGAATTTTCCCGGAGTTTTCCCGGAATTCTGGTCTCTGCTGCGAGGAAACAACTCCAGAGCAGCGGGATGAGTGGTCAGAAAGAGGCTCACGGAACAACTCACAGCTCACCCCGAACCTTAAAAATCCCCCTCACGACCTTGAACTTCAGCTGAGCTGAGACCAAACGATTTCGGCTCAGGAATCCTCATCCAAAAAAAAAAAAAAATCAAACCCATCCCGAATTCCCACCCTCCATCCACAGCCGGGGGTGGCCAAGCACATGCATTTCAAAGAGAAGCAGGAAAAATCCGAAATACTGACCTTAAAGCTCCAGTAGTTGGGTTGCTAACAGAAAAAAAAAAAAAAAGATAAAAACAACAGGAGAAACACACACACACACACACACGCACAAACAAAACAAAACAAAACAAAACAAAACAAAAACACCGTTAAGATTCTTGGTTTGACTTTCGTTTTTCCCTTTGAGAATCGCTGAGCTCGAATTTGAACCTGCTCTGGTTCCTGCCCCTCCCCAAAGCGTTGCTGGAGTTGCAGGGGGTGGGCACTGAAGCGAATTGGGGTGAAAAAGGAGAGAAAAGGGGAGTTGTGATGCCAGCCCAGCACCGCTGCTGGTGCCACCGCTGTGCCCAGCCCGCCCTGGCACCGCCGCGGCGCTGGAAGTCACAACAATGTTCATTTTTAACGGGATTTTCCAATCCCCCTCCCCTTTCCCCTTTCCCCTTTCCCTGCCCCCTCCCTCGGCGCTGTCAGAGCGATGTGCCACCGCCGGTGACGGGAGCTGGCACCGCTCAGAGCAGCTCCAGAGCCCCTCATTCCCGAGGATCCGCCGGCGGGAGAGCGAAATCCCTGGGGATGCTCGGGGGAGAGGCACCGCAACCCTACAGGGGTGGGGAGGGGGATTCGGGACCCCCCTCCCGCGGCAGGGACGGGGCTGTGGGATCCCAGCGAGCCACGGGGGTCAGGGAATTGTGGAATGGTTCGGGTGGGAAGGGATCTTAAACTCATTCCCTGTGGGAATCCCACAAATCCAGCTCCCAGCCCCGTCCAGCCTCCAGCAGGAGGGAAGGGGGATCCAGGGAGAAGGGGGAGATCCAGGGATAAGGGGTGGGATCCAGGGGCAAGGGCTGGGATCCAGGGGCAAGGGCTGGGATCCAGGGAGAAGGGCTGGGATCCAGGGATAAGGGTGGGATCCAGGGATAAGCGTGGGATCCAGGGGCAAGGGGTGGGATCCAGGGAGAAGGGCTGGGATCCAGGGATAAGGGCTGGGATCCAGGGAGAAGGGCTGGGATCCAGGGAGAAGGGATGGGATCCAGGGAGAAGGGATGGGATCCAGGGATGGGATCCAGGGATAAGGGTGGGATCCAGGGATAAGGGGTGGGATCCAGGGATAAGGGGTGGGATCCAGGGATAAGGGGTGGGATCCAGAGAGAAGGGCTGGGATCCAGGGATAAGAGGTGGGATCCAGGGAGAAGGGGTGGGATCCAGGGGCAAGGAGGGGGATCCAGGAATAAGGGGTGGGATCCCGGGATAAGGGGGGGGATCCAGGGATAAGGGCTGGGATCCAGGGGCAAGGGATGGGATCCAGGGAGAAGGGATGGGATCCAGGGATAAGGGTGGGATCCAGGGATAAGGGCTGGGATCCAGGGATAAGGGTGGGATCCAGGGATAAGGGCTGGGATCCAGGGAGAAGGGATGGGATCCAGGCATAAGGGGTGGGATCCAGAGAGAAGGGCTGGGATCCAGGGATAAGAGGTGGGATCCAGGGAGAAGGGGTGGGATCCAGGGGC
The DNA here is from genome assembly GCA_026261815.1 of Monarcha castaneiventris obscurior. NCBI lineage: Eukaryota > Metazoa > Chordata > Aves > Passeriformes > Monarchidae > Monarcha > Monarcha castaneiventris. Next base: position 196,872 of record JAMPIT010000020.1, on the reverse strand, counting down.
AAGGAGGGGGATCCAGGAATAAGGGGTGGGATCCCGGGATAAGGGGGGGGATCCAGGGATAAGGGCTGGGATCCAGGGATAAGGGGTGGGATCCAGGGGCAAGGGATGGGATCCAGGGATAAGGGGTGGGATCCAGGGATAAGGGTGGGATCCAGGGATGGGATCCAGGGATAAGGGGTGGGATCCAGGGGCAAGGGCTGGGATCCAGGGATAAGGGCTGGGATCCAGGGGCAAGGGCTGGGATCCAGGGATAAGGGTGGGATCCAGGGGCAAGGGATGGGATCCAGGGGCAAGGGATGGGATCCAGGGATAAGGGCTGGGATCCAGGGATAAGGGCTGGGATCCAGGGAGAAGGGCTGGGATCCAGGGAGAAGGGGGGGGGATGCAGGGATAAGGGGGGGGGGATCCAGGGGCAGGGGCTGGGATCCAGGGATAAGGGCTGGGATCCACCTGGCTGGAAGGAGAAATCCCCGGGATAACGATGGGGGGAGGTGAGAGAAACGGGAACAAAGCAGCTTTTGTCCCAAAGGGGGTTTTATTGGGATCAAAGCTCTCCTCTGCTCTGCCCTCCCCTCTCGCACCCCACACATCTCTCATTTTTTATTCCCCGGGCCTGCAAACCTCGTTTGTTAATTAAGAAATTATTTTTTAAATGAGGATTTTAAATCCAAACCCCTGCATCGAGCTCCCGGTGCCCCCCCCATGCGCTGCCAAGGAGAAGCTGCAAAAACGTGGGACCATCCCAGAGTTTTTATCCCAGGAATTCCCTCATCCACGGGCGGATTTGCTGCTTCCCTCCCTTCACTTCTCGCCGATTTCCTCCTTCTTGCCGAGCCCACCAGCACCAACACAAATCCAGCTCGAATCCATCCCGAACCTCGGCTCATTCCATTCCCATTCCCATTCCCAATCCCATTCCAGCCGCTGCTCGCATCAATATTCCACACAACACCGGGAGTTTCCAACCTCATCCAACCCCACCCCCGCCAAAAAAAAAAAAATCGCTTTTTTTGAAGCGCTTTGAGCCAAAAGAGCGCCGAGGTTTGCTGCAGACAAGCCCCGAGGCACAAAGGTCTTTTCCAAGGGCACGCCGTGCCTCGGAGGCACCGGCAGGAGCAGCAAATTCCCACCGGGATCAGCCCAGCAGGAGCCCAGCTCGCCCCGGGCACTCCGAGCTGGCCCAAAACATTCCCTGGAAAAGGAGAAGCCGCCTCAGAGCGGCTTTTGGGGGGAAAAGGAACGGAGCCACCCCGAGCGTGGAGCCGCGGGCGCGGCGCTGCTGCGGCAGCCTCGGATCCAGGGGTGGGATCGGGGAAAGGGAGCTGGGAACTGGGAACTGGGAACTGGGAAAGGGAACTGGGAACTGGGAAAGGGAGCTGGGAAAGGGAACTGGGAAAGGGGGCTGGGAACTGGGAAAGGGAACTGGGAACTGAGAAAGGGAGCTGGGAACTGGGAACTGGGAAATGGGAACTGGGAACTGGGAACAGGGAGCTGGGAACTGGGAAAGGGAGCTGGGAGCTGGGAAAGGGAGCTGGGAGCTGGGAGCTGGGAACTGGGAAAGGGAACTGGGAGCTGGGAAAGGGAGCTGGGAGCTGGGAAAGGGAGCTGGGAGCTGGGAGCTGGGAACTGGGAAAGGGAACTGGGAGCTGGGAAAGGGAGCTGGGAGCTGGGAACTGGGAAAGGGAGCTGGGAACAGGGAAAGGGAGCTGGGAGCTGGGAAAGGGAGCTGGGAGCTGGGAAAGGGAACTGGGAACTGGGAAAGGGAACTGGGAACTGGGAAAGGGAGCTGGGAACTGGGAAAGGGAACTGGGAGCTGGGAACGGGAGCTGGGAACTGGGAACTGGGAAAGGGAGCTGGGAACTGGGAACTGGGAAAGGGAACTGGGAACTGGGAACGGGAGCTGGGAACTGGGAACTGGGAAAGGGAGCTGGGAACTGGGAAAGGGAGCTGGGAAAGGGGTGTGGGGACCGGGAAAGGGAACTGGGAGCTGGGAAAGGGAGCTGGGAACAGGGAAAGGGAGCTGGGACTGGGAACAGGGAAAGGGAACTGGGAAAGGGAGCTGGGCACAGGGAAAGGGGTGTGGGCACAGGGAAAGGGGTGGTGGGCACAGGGAAAGGGGGGGCTGTGCCCATGTCACACCCAGGGGACGCTCAGGTGCTCAGCCTCCTCCTAATCCCTTAATTCCTTAATAATTCCCTAATTCCTTCCTTCTTTCTGACGGCTGAAATGGGCCCTCCATGAGACCCGATGTTCCAGCATCACCAGGAAAAGCTGCAGCCAAAACCAGTTTGGCCCAGTCCCCAAAGGCCCCCAGCCCAGTCCGTGGCAGCAGAAGAAGACGCTCCTGACTTTTTCCTCCTCCAACTTTTCCTTTTTCCCCTCTCCCTTCCCCGCTCTTCATTTTCTCCCTTGAGGAACCTCGGTAATTTTCCTGTGCCCTGCCAATTGCTGATCCTATCTGGTGCCAGCGCCGGGTGTGGATTTTTATTTATTATTTCGGGATCACTGGACAAGCTCCTCACCGAGCCCATCAATCACAGCCCCACCACGGCTCCGCATCCGACCACGGACGAGCCCCGGGAGCGAATCCAGAACCTTCTCCCCTCGGGTTTTGGGCTGGGCACCGCGACCTGCGGGCACAGGGTGGCACAGCACCCGTCCCTAGCCCGGCTCAGGGCATCCGAGCCTTCCCCGGGCGTGTGGCACCACCCGGATCGAGCCCTGAGGGACAGGGATCCGAGCCAGGAGCATCCCGGGCTGGCAATCTGGCGCTGCTGGCCATCGCCAAGCCGGCCGTGGTCAGCGCCGTGCCACCCTTTGTGGGCTCCATCTGTCCCCGCTGGCACTGGTGCCACCCCTGGCACCTCGCCCAGCCCTCCTTGCACCCATCCCAAATGTCCCAAATATCCCAAATGTCCCAAATGTCCCAAAGCACACAGGATGCACCCCTGGGTGTCCCGGATCGGCCCAAAAAGCGGCCCTTTGTGGGCTCCATCTGCCCCCGTTGGCACTGGTGCCACCCCTGGCACCTCGCCCAGCCCTCCTTGCACCCATCCCAAATATCCCAAATATCCCAAATGTCCCAAATATCCCAAATGTCCCAAATATCCCAGATATCTCAAATATCCCAGATATCTCAAATATCCCAGATATCCCAGAGCACACCGGATGCACCCCTGGGTGTCCCGGATCAGGCACAGCCACGTCTCTGCAGCCCCCCCAAAAAAGCTGCCCTTCGTGGGCTCCATCTGTCCCTGCTGGCACTGGTGCCACCCCTGGCACCTCGCCCAGCCCGCCTTGCACCCATCCCAAATATCCCAAATATCCCAAATAAATATCCCAAATATCCCAAAGCACACAGGATGCACCCCTGGGTGTCCCGGATCGGCCCAAAAAGCGGCCCTTTGTGGGCTCCATCTGCCCCCGTTGGCACTGGTGCCACCCCTGGCACCTCGCCCAGCCCGGCCTGCACCCATCCCAAATATCCCAAATATCCAGGATGTCCCGAGTAACCCAGAGCACACAGGGTGCACCCCTGGGTGTCCCGGATCGGCCCAAAAAGCTGCCCTTTGTGGGCTCCATCTGCCCCCGTTGGCACTGGTGCCACCCCTGGCACCTCGCCCAGCCCTCCTTGCACCCATCCCAAATATCCCAAATATCCCAAATGTCCCAAATATCCCAAATATCCCACATATCCCAAATGTCCCAGAGCACACCGGATGCAGCCCTGGGTGTCCCGGATCAGGCACAGCCACGTCCCTGCAGCCCCCCCAAAAAAGCTGCCCTTCGTGGGCTCCATCTGCCCCCGTTGGCACTGGTGCCACCCCTGGCACCTCGCCCAGCCCGCCTTGCACCCATCCCAAATATCCCAAATATCCCAAATGTCCCAAATATCCCAGATATCTCAAATATCCCAGGTATCCCAGAGCACACAGGATGCACCCCAGGGTATCCCAGATCAGGCACAGCCACGTCCCTGCAGCCCCCCAAAAAGCTGCCCTTTGTGGGCTCCATCTGTCCCCGTTGGCACTGGTGCCACCCCTGGCACCTCGCCCAGCCCAAATATCCCAAATGTCCCAAATATCCCAAATATCCCAAAGCACACAGGATGCACCCCTGGGTGTCCCAGATCAGTCCCTGCAGCCCCCCCAAAAAGCAGCCCTTTGTGGGCTCCATCTGCCCCCGCTGGCACTGGTGCCACCCCTGGCACCTCGCCCAGCCCGCCCTGCACCCATCCCAAATATCCCAAATATCCCAGAGCACACCGGATGCACCCCTGGGTGTCCCGGATCAGGCACAGCCACGTCCCTGCAGCCCCCCCAAAAAAGCTGCCCTTCGTGGGCTCCATCTGTCCCCGTTGGCACTGGTGCCACCCCTGGCACCTCGCCCAGTCCAAATATCCCAAATATCCCAAATATCCCAAATGTCCCAAATATCCCAAATATCCCAAATATCCCACATATCCTACATATCCCACATATCCCAAATATCCCACATATCCCAAATATCCCAAATATCCCAGATATCCCAGAGCACACCGGATGCAGCCCTGGGTGTCCCACATCAGTCACAGCCACGTCCCTTCACCCCCCCAAAAAAGCGGCCCCAACCCCAGCGCCGTGCCCAGGTCCCTGCCAGCCCCTCCCGGGTTGGATTTGCCCAAAGAGGAGCGCGGAGGAGAAGGAATTTAACATTTCGCTGGCTCTTCAAAAGCATCCAAGGTTGATAAAAACGGGCCGGGAGAGGATTGGAAGCGACAGGCGCCTTCCGAGCCAGGGAGCAGGCGGCTCCTTGCAGCAGGAAGGACTCGGCAAGGCGCAGGGAATTACAGAGGCTGCGATTTATAATTCCAAGGAGAGTCATGTCCGTGCTGCTGCCGAATGAGGGAATAACGAGGAGCGGGGGCTCCCCAAATCATGGGAATAACGGGCTGGAAAAGCGACGAGGAGGAGGAGGAGGAAGAGGAGGAGGAAGAAGAGGAGATGCTGTGGTGAACCCGCGGCTGCTCGGAGGGATGGACACTCATTTCCAGGAGTTCCAGCTTCCGAATGAGTCCTCCCCGCCCCCCCCCCCCCCAGGCACCGCGTCTTGACAAACAAAAATCTCCTTGAAAAATAACCGTAAAGCGAATTTAATCTGTTTCTCCTTATTAAAGTTTGGGGTTTTTTTTTTTTTTTTTTTGCTTTTTAAATGCTTTTCAGCGCCAGCGAAAAGTGGATTAAAGTGGAAATAGCAACGTGACAAGACAGGGGAGAAGAATGCAAACAGTGACCAGACAGAGTGGAGAGCGGATTTTATCACCGGAGGTCTCGCAATTATTGCGGAGGTGTTATGCATGAACCCTTTTAAGACTTTGGCATCACCTTTCATCAAGTATCAAAGCTGCTATATTTTTATGAAATATTATTTGAACTAAAATATACAATTAACAAACTCCTTTATTTTAGATAGTTATGAAAATGTTTTAAGAGTGTTTAAGTAGTTTTAAGAGCTGGAGTTTAGTGTTATTTGCCTTAAACCTTATAAGAATAAGCATAAGATCCTAAGTTTTTGCAGCCGGTTTTTCTGAGAGCATGCTTCCAAATAAAATCAATTCCCGCGGCAGACAATGGGCTGCAACAACCCTAAAAAAACTCACGAGCCATTGGCTGAGAACTGCTTGGAGAGTGAACAACCGATCACCGTGGGACAAGTAAGCAGCACTGGGAGTGAAGAGGGGCAGAGACTCCCCTTTATCCCAAACCGAAATTCCCAGCTCTTCCTCTTTTTCATCTGAACAAGCCACGGAGAGCCTCGGTCGTGGGTATCAGGCCACAAAACAACTTTTTCTGCCTTTTTTTCAGGCAGCTCCGCGCCGAGAAAAAGCTATGCTTGGGTTTTTAATGGCCTAAACGGCTGAAAAAAAGTGTCTCTGCTCAAAGGGACCTCGGACTTCAATTTTTATCTAAAATTTCGGGGTTTTTTAAGTTCCAGGTTTTTTTTAATTGTTAAATAAACCGGTTTTATTTGATTTAACATTCGAAACTATCCTATTTTTATAACACGGGGACCCCTCAAACCTGAGCAGGGAGGGGATAAGAGGAGGCCCAGGGGGGTCTGGGGCTCCTCAGGGGGGTCCCTGAGACCCCCAGAGCCCACCACGAGGAGCCTCCTGCTGCTTTTTGCTGCTCCTCTTTCAGGCACAGTGTCTTGGGGTGACTCTATGATGTGGATCCCCTAGCACGGCTCTACGCCAGAAACTCAATTTTGTGCCTTTAAACTGAGCTTGAGAGGGGAGAAGGGAAAAAAAAACCAAAAACTAAATGAACTTTTCAAAGCAAGTTCCCAAGGACACGGAGATAGGGACGGCTCTGCGTTCTCCAGCAGCTGCAGGAGCACGGGGGGAGTTCCCTGCCTGTCTCTTCAGCCAGTTTTTGGGTTTTTTTTCCTTTTTTTTTTCCCCTCTGGAGTGTTTCCTAGGATTTTGGTGAGGTTTTTTATTTCTTTTTTTCCTCTTCTGGGCTGTTTCAACAACATCAGAACACATCAGGAGAACTTCTCTTCAGGCCCTGAGGGGGCCTAAGGCCACCCCCCACGGCAGCTCCGAGAAGGAGGGATCACACCTACAAGAGGACTCTAATTTCTTCCCAGGTTTTCTCGTTATAGTGAGGGGTTTTGCTATTTAGCATTGTTTTTTTTTTTTTTTTCCTGTGTGTTTGTTAATAAATAGATTTTCTCTCTTTCACTTTCCTTCGAGGGATTCCTTTCCCCGAACCTGGTTGGGGGGGGGGGGGAAGGGTGGTGGTGACTTGCCTTTCCCCCAGAGGATAAATTGCTAGATTTTGGCCAAAACTGGCACACGCAGCCTGGGGCTCCGCTGTCCCTCCGCCCAAAAAAGGGCTCTGACGGCCACCGAGGCGACACCGGAGATGCCACAGCCGCCTGTCACAGCGGCTCAGCGTCAGGCATCCCCCCGCAGACCCCCGGCTTTCCCCTCGGGGCCCCTCCACCTGCCCCCGCGCCTCCTCCTCTCCGAGCTCATCAGCGCTAATTACAGCCTGGACCTCCCCCGCGGCCCCTGGGGACAGCTCAGGTGGCACCAGAGCCCGAACCACCGCTGGCCACCGTTAGCTCGGCCTCGCTGGCCACCTCTGGCCACCTCTGGCCACCGCTGGCCACCGCTGGCCCTCGCTCCGGCCGCCTCCTCTCCCTCCCGGCGAGAGGCGAACCCGCAGCGCCTGCTCGGAGCAGCGCATCAGGACGTGCTGTGCCGAGGAGCGGCCATGCTGTGGCTCCCAAAAAATCTCCCTCCCGCAGCAGCCCCCGGCCAAGGTCAGGGCTCCCTCCCGGCTCTGGGGAGCTCAGCACATCCCCAGCCTCCTCCCAGGCCGAGCTGGAGCTGGGGAGGGGTCTCTGATCCATCGCTCCCTGATGCAGGAGCGCTCCGGGGGGAGGGTCAAGGTGTCCCCCTCAAGTCGCCACCTCGGCTGCCGGGCCGGAGGTTTTGGGGCAGGGCAGGGCAGGGCAGGGCAGGGCAGGGGGAAAGCTGGCAGGGAGTTGGGCAGATCAGATGGCACCGGTGGCCATGGCGACGGCACGGCGTAGGTGGACCAAACACAATAAAAAGGGGACGGGCGAGGTAAAACCGGCGGCGAGCGGCGCTCCCCGCCGCGCACAGCTCCGGGGTGACCCCCCCCGGCTCCATCCGGCACCCCCAAACCCGGCAAAGATGGATAAATCCCCCCCCCAAAAAAAAAAAAAAAAGCAAAGCACAAGGGCTGGAACCTCCGCGGGGTTGGGGGTGTGGGGGGGGGTCACAGCAGCCGCGTCCCCACCGCAGGGTCCCTGGGGGGGTCCGGGCACCTCGGGGGGGGGCTGAGCACCCCCTTTGCCGGCAGAGTTGGAGCGGGGGAAGATCCCGACACGCAGCCGCTGCTGGAGCTCGCCCTGCCCTTCCTCTGTCCCCGCCTGAGCCGGGGCTGGCGGAGCCGCAGGGAGAGCGGAGCCGCCGCTCCGGCTGCTGCAGGGCTTTGGCGTCCTCTCCTCCCCTAAAACCCAGCCCGGATCCCTAAAACCCAGCCCGGATCCCTAAAACCCAGCCCGGATCCCCCGGGCTTTGGTGTCCTCTCCTCCCCTAAAACCCAGCCCGGATCGCCCGGGATTTGGGGTCCTCTCCTCCCCTAAAACCCAGCCCGGATCCCTAAACCCAGCCCGGATCCCTAAAACCCAGCCCGGATCCCCCGGGATTTGGGGTCCTCTCCTCCCCTAAAACCCAGCCCGGATCCCCCGGGGCTTTGGCGTCCTCTCCTCCCCTAAAACCCAGCCCGGATCCCTAAACCCAGCCCGGATCCCTAAAACCCAGCCCGGATCCCCGGGGCTTTGGCGTCCTCTCCTCCCCTAAAACCCAGCCCGGATCCCCCGGGCTTTGGGGTCCTCTCCTCCCCTAAAACCCAGCCCGGATCCCCCGGGATTTGGGGTCCTCTCCTCCCCTAAAACCCAGCCCGGATCCCCCGGGATCCCCCAGGTCAGGAGCAAGAAGGAGCCGGGTTTGGGTTAGGAACAGCGGGGAAACTTCGGGGCAAGGAGGGAGGGAATGGATGGATGGATGGATGGATGGATGGATGGATGGAGGGATGGATGGATGGATGATGGATGGACAGACGCCTTCACCTTGCCCGTGTGTGCCAGGGAGAGCAGGAATGCCCGCAAATCTTCCAGGGGCAGGAAGGGGCAGCGCCAGGAGCCCGACGGTGCCAAGGGGAGCATCCCAGCTCCAAGGGGAGCATCCCAGCTCCAGGGGGAGCATCCCAGCTCCAGGGGGAGCATCCCAGCTCCAAGGGGAGCATCCCAGCTCCAGTTCCTGCTGGGCACCTCCCTGCCAGGCTGCTCCTCCCCCCGGGGGGCTGCCATGGCTGTCCCCAACCTGTTTTTATTTCAGTCCCCACTTCTTGGGCACTTCAAGACCTTCCCCTTGTATAAAATAACCCCAAACAAGGAGTTGTGGGGTGACCCACGGGGCTGTGCCTGACTCCAGAGCCCCCATTCCCAGCCAGGTTTGCTGTAACGAGCCAGGAATCGCTGCCTGATGTGTGGGGAGGGTGAAAAAAAAAATGAGGGAATCGATAGGGCCGGCTCCGGCTGCAGTCCCAGGGACACGCACACACGCTCCTGGTTAACTCCCGACAGCTCCGCTCCACCATTTCAGCGCCTCCCCGTCACTCTCCACCTCTGGAGACCAAGATGACACCCGAGGGAAGAGCCCCCGAGGGACCCCGCGCCCCCTGTGCCACTCAGGCAGCGCTCACCGTGCCCACCGAGCGCCCAGGTACCCCCCCAAAACCCCCCCAAACCCCAGCCGGGCACCCCGGGAGGACGCGACGGTGCCAACCTCATGCCAAGGCCACCTCTCTCTTGGATGGGGATGGGGAACCTGGGGTGAGGTGAGGTGCGGCCAAACCTTTCCTTGCCACTGCAGAGGGCCCGGTTTGGGGGCACCCCCGGGGGTCCCCGCGGTTCCAGCTCAGGTTCCAGCCCAGGTTCCAGCCCAGGTCGCCATCTGCCCCTCTCCGCTGCCCGAGGGGGGGCTCAGGGGGGTCGCTGTGCCCTGCCCGGGGGGGGGGGGGCAACGCGGAGCTGCCCTGGGACAGTGAGGGGCTGAGCTGGGGGGGGGCCCCGAGAGCTCTGCCCGGACCCCCCCTGTGCACCCGGAGGGGGCAAGGTGAGCCCTCCCCTCACGGCTGCTGCACCGAAGGGCACCCACAGGGACGGCGGCACCCACAAAATGCCAGCCCCAGCTTGGGGACACCCCAGGGAAGGGGGCTGAGGGGAAAGGGCGGGGGGCTGAGGGGAAAGGGGGGGGCTGGAGGAAAAGGGGAAGCTCGAGGGGCTGCCCCCGGTTTGGGGCCAGGGTAAGGACACCCCCGGCTGCTAACGGGGATGGCAGAGGGGAACCGGGAGCTCGGCGAGGGGGATTTTGGGGTGGGGGATATTGGGGGGAGACACCAGGACAGGTGGGACGGGGCAGATCGGGGTGGGGTAGGGGGGAACTGCCGCAGGGGGTGGCGGACAGCGGCTCGGTCAGCAGCCGGAGGGATGCGCCCTGCTCCATCCCGGTCCATCCCGGTCCATCCCGGTCCATCCCGGTCCATCCCGGTCCATCCCGTTCCCTCCCGGTACCTGCGGCAGGTGAGAGCGGCGGCTCCGGGATCCGCAGCGCCGCTCGACCCCGCTCGGCCCCGCTCGGCCCCGCTCGGCCCCGCTCGGCCCCGCTCGGCCCCGCTCGGCTCCGCTCGGCCCCGCTCGGCCCCGCTCGGCCCCGCTCGGCCCCGCTCGGCCCCGCTCGGCCCCGCTCGGCTCGGCTCGGCCGCCTTCGCCTGGGCTCGGCCACTCTCGGGCCCCGCTCGGCACCGCTCGGGCCCCGCTCGGCCGCGCTCGGCTCCGAGCCGCCACCTCCCGCCCCGCCCCGCCCCGCCCGCGGCGCCGTCACCATGGCAACCGGGGCTCCGCCCCGCCCCCGCCCGCCGCCGGCAGGGGGCGCTGAGTGCGAGGGGGCGGGGCCTGAGCGGGGGGTGGGGGGGGAGGGGCAGGGAAGGGGGGGGAGCGCGTGAGGGAAAAACCCCGGGAAATAGCGGGATAGGGACAGGGATAACACCGGGATATGGACATGGATATGGATATGGACATGGACATGGATAACACCTGGAAATACAGGGATAAGGGCATGGATAACACCGGGATATGGACATGGATAACACCGGGAAATACAGGGATAGGGACATGGATAACACCGGGGTAGGGACATGGATATGGACATGGACATGGATAACACCTGGAAATACAGGGATAAGGGCATGGATAACACCGGGATAGGGACATGGATATGGACAGGGAAAAACACCGGGAAATACCGGGATAGGGATAGCGATAACACCGGGAAAGGGTCATGGATAACACCGGGAAATAGCGGGATAGGGACATGGATATGGACATGGATAACACCAGGAAATACAGGGATGGGGACATGGGTATGGATATGGATATGGATATGGCTATGGCTATGGATATGGCTATGGATATGGATATGGATATGGATATGGCTATGGATATGGATATGGATATGGCTATGGCTATGGATATGGATATGGATATGGATATGGCTATGGATATGGATATGGATATGGATATGGATATGGATATGGCTATGGATATGGATATGGCTATGGATATGGCTATGGATATGGATATGGATATGGCTATGGATATGGATATGGATATGGATATGGATATGGATATGGCTATGGATATGGCTATGGATATGGATATGGATATGGATATGGCTATGGATATGGCTATGGATATGGATATGGCTATGGATATGGATATGGTTATGGACGTGGACATGGACATGGAAATACAGGGATATGGATGTGGATATGGATATGGACAGGGACACAAATAACACAGGGAAATACAGGGAGATGGACATGGACATGGATAACACATGGATGCACACATGGATAACACTGGGATAACACATGGACAAAACATGGACATGGACATGGATAACACATGGATGCACACATGGATAACACTGGGATAACACATGGATAACACATGGATGCACACATGGATAACACTGGGATAACACATGGACAAAACATGGACATGGACATGGATAACACATGGATGTACACATGGATAACACCGGGATCCCACATGGATAACACATGGATAACACTGGGATCACACATGGATAACACATGGATGCACACACGGATATATGGACATGGAAAACACATGGATAACACATGGACAAAACATGGATATGGACACGGATAACACGTGGATAGACATGGATACACACGTGGATACACAGGGATTCAGCCCTGGATTCACCTCTGGATTCAGCCCTGGATTCAGCCCTGGATTCAATTCTGGATTCCCACACCTCCATCAGCTCCCACAGCAGCGTGGGACCCCCGGTGCCACCCGTGTCCAGCACCACCCGTGTCCGGTGCCACCCCTGTCCGGTACTACCCATGTCCAGTGCTGCCCATGTCCGGTGCCACCCGTGTCCAGTGCCACCCGTGTCCGGTGCCACCCGTGTCCAGTGCCACCCGTGTCCAGTGCCACCCGTGTCCAGTGCCACCCCTGTCCGGTGCCACCCGTGTCCAGTGCCACCCGTGTCCAGTGCCACCCTGCATGGCCCTGCCTGCATCCCAACCTTCATCCCTTCCTTCATCCTAGACTCCATCCCTTCCTTCATCCCTGCCTGCATCCCAACCTTCATCCCAACCTTAATTCCAGCCTTTATCACAACCTTCATCCCCACCTTCATCCCAACATTCATCCCTTCCCTCATCCCAACCTTCATCCCTGCCTGCATCCCAACCTTCATCCCTTCCTTCATCCCTTCCTTCATCCCAACTTTTATCCCAAACTTTATCCCAACCTTTTTCCCTTCCTTCATTCCGACCTTCATCCCAACCTTAATTCTAGCCTTTATCCCTTCCCTCATCCCAACCTTCATCCCAGCTTTTATTCCTTCCTCCATCCCAACCTTCATCCCTTCCTCCATCCCAAACTTAATCCCTTCCTTCATCCAACCTTCATTCCAGCCTTTATCGCAACCTTCATCCCAACCTCCATTCGAACCTCCATCCCAACCTTTCATCCCAACCTCCATCCCCTCCTCCATCCCAATCTCCATCCCTTCCCTCATCCCAATTTTTATCCTAACCTCCATCCCTTCCTTCACCCCAACTTTCATCCCAACCTCCATCCCTTCCTTCATCCCAATTTTTATCCCAACCTTCATCCCAACCTCCATCCAAACCTCCATTCGAACCTCCATCCCTTCCCTCATCCCTTCCTCCATCCTCTCCTTCATCCCTTCCTCCATCCCAACTTTTATCCCAACCTTCATCCCAACCTTCATCCCAACCTTCATCCCAACCTTCATCCCTTCCTCCATCCCCTCCTTCATCCCCACCTGCATCCCAACCTCCATCCCAGCCTTTATCCCAACCTCAATCCCAACCTCCATCCCTTCCCTCATCCCAACCTCCATCCCAACCTTCATCCCTTCCCTCATCCCAACCTCCATCCCTTTGCTCATCCCAATTTTTTATCCCAACCTCCATCCCTTCCCTCATCCCAACCTTCCCCCATTCCCTCCATCCCCCTGTGGCTCCCTGTGGCTCCGGACATCCTCCCATCCTCCCTGGCTGCCATTGATTTATTCCCGAGCCCGATTTATCCCGGGCAGCTGCAAATCTGCTGCCGTCAGGCACGGAACGCCCAGCTCCAGCCTTTCCCTGGATTTGTTTTTTTTGTTTGTTTGTTTGTTTGTTTCCTTGCTGCGCGACAGGACGGGCTGAAATCCAAGATTTTTTTGGACGTTTCATTTTTTTGGGAGCCTCAACTCCGGGTGGGCTCCGGGGCTCAACCCCACAAGGCAAGGCCTGGGGAGGAAGGGGTTAAAGCACAACGCAGCTTTTGGCTGTTTATGGACGAGAAATGGGTCCGTAATCCCTTTTTTTCCTGTGATTTATGATCCATCTGCATAAAACCAGTCCGTGTGGAAAAGCACATCCGTGTGGATATTGGAACCAGGGATGGGGCATTGAGTCACCACGATATTATTTCCCTAAATATTCCCTATTTTTTCCAAATATTCCTTATTTTTCCAACATTTCCCAGCTTTCAAAATCCTCGACATCGGGCAGCGTGGGGCGGCTCCGTCCGAATCCCATTCCCAGAGCATCGACCATGGAATTTGGGAACAGCACCTTAAAAATCATCTCCTCCCACCCCTCTCCTGCTGGATTTGCCTCTCCCAGGGCGGGATTTACCCTCAAATCCCACAGCCAACATTCTCCAGCGTCCCATTCCCATTCCTATTCCCATTCCCATTCCCATTCCTATTCCTATTCCTATTCCTATTCCTATTCCTATTCCTATTCCTATTCCTATTCCTATTCCTATTCCCATTCCCATTCCCATTCCCATTCCCATTCCTATTCCTACTCCTACTCCTATTCCTATTCCTATTCCCATTCCCATTCCCATTCCCATTCCCATTCCCATTCCTCTCATTATCCTTAACATTCCCATTTAACTCCTTCTCCTACCTGGATTTTTAATTATCCCGCTGCCCCTTTGGACTTCCCTGAGGATTTGCCAAAATTTCCCCCTGGATTTTATTTCCCTCAGCTCTGCCCATGATTAAAACGAACATTTTTCTCCCTTTCCCATTCCCATGCACGAATCCCATGGATTTTTGCCAGGCTGGAAAGGGACGTTGACATTTATGGAATGCTCCTGTTCACCTCTGATGTTCCAAACCCCCTCAGATGTCATTTAAAAAAACCAAAAAAAACCCCAAAACAATCCCAATAAAACAGCAAAGCCCGGGATTCTGAAATCCCTCCCAGGCTGCTCTGGAATAGCAAAGAGAGTTTCAAATATTCCAGGCAGAGCTGGATCCCAATGTCATTTAAAGGTTGGCACCCGAGCTTTCCAGGATTTCTGGATTCCTGGTATTATTTACTTCCTGAGGGGGAAAATGAAGGAAAAAAGAGGGGGAAAGGGAAAAAAAAATAGGATTTTGGGGTGTTTTGGTGAGGAGTGAGGGACCCTCTGCAACCAAACCCCAAAAATCCAGGTTGGGTTCACCCGGAGCCAAGAGATTCCTGGACACCCCCCACGATCCCACGGATTCGGGAATAAAGGAGATAATTCCCAAATCCAGATCATCTTTCCTTCACCTATAAAAATCCTCGGCAGCTTATCAGACCTGAGCCAACCCGAGCTGGATTTTTTTTCTTTTTATTTTTAGAGCTGCTGCTTATTTAAAAAAAAAAAAAAAAGGAAAGTCTTTAAATCCCTGCAATAACAGGGAAAAAATCCTATTTATTTACTGGGAATGTGGAAATGCCTGGAAATGCCCCTGCTCCGTGTCCTAATACGGATTGTGGCTGACGGTGACAGCAAATCCACCGTCAGGAATTGTCCTTTTGCCAAAAATTTGGGGGTTTGGGGACATTTTTGGGGCAGCAGCTGGTTTTCCTGGCAGAGCTGGATTTCCTTCCCCCGCGCCAGGTCTGGGAGTTGCCACCTTTGGCCCTCGGGGCTTTTTTGGGGATGATTTGAGGTTTCCTGCCAGCCACGGCCTCGGGGATGCTCCCGGGTTCTCTTCCCGGGGGATTTATCCCGGTGGGGAAACATCGCTGCCACATTGGGGTCACCGGGGAGTCCAACAAGGGGGTTTGGGGTCCCCAGCACACCCCAAAACAGGGATCAGAACCTCCTTCTGGAAAAGTCCATCCCTGGGGCTCTGCTGCTCTCAGCAAAGGGCACCAGAGGTGTCCTCAGGACATGGTAGGGGACACACGAGCAGAGGACATCGCAGGGGACGTGGCACTGACCCCAAAAGGGGTTTGGGGTCTCCAGCACACCCCAAAACAGGGATAGGAACCTCCTTCTGGAAATGTCCATCCCTGGGGCTCTGCTGCTCTCAGCAAAGGCCACCAGAGGTGTCACGGGCAGGGGACACACGAGCAGAGGATGTTGCAGTGGATGTGGCACTGACCCCAAAGGGGATTTGCGGTCCCCAGCACACCCCAAAACAGGGATAGGAACCCCCTTCTGGAAATGTCCATCCCTGGGGCTCTGCTGGTCTCAGCCCTGGCAGATTCTGTTCCTCACCCCTGGAAGATTCCCTTCTTCACCCCTGGACGATTCTCTTCCTCGCACCAGGGGAATTCTCTTCCACACCTCTGGAAGATTCTCATCCTCACCCCTGGAAGATTCCCTTCCTCACCTCTGGAAGATTCTCTTCCTCACCCCTGGACGATTCTCCTCCACAGCCCTGGAAGATTCTCATCCTCACCCCTGGAGGATTCTCTTCCTCACCCCTGGAAGATTCTGCTCCTCACCCCTGGAAGATTTTGCTCCTCACCCCTGGAAGATTTTGTTCCTCACGCCTGGCAGATTCTCCTCCTCATCCCTGGAAGAGTCTCTTCCTCACCCCTGGAAGATTCTGTTCCTCACCCCTGGCAGATTCTGTTCCTCACCCCTGGAAGATTCTCTTCTTCACCCCTGGACGATTCTCTTCCTCGCACCAGGGGAATTCTCTTCCACACCTCTAGAAGATTCTCATCCTCACCTCTGGAAGATTCCCGTCCTCACCTCTGGAAGATTCCCGTCCTCACCCCTGGAAGATTCTCTTCCTCACCCCTGGACGATTCTTTTCCTCATCACTGGAAAATTCCCTTCCTCTCCCCTAGAAGATTCTCTTCCACACCTCTGAAAGATTCTCTTCCTCACCCCTGGAAGATTCTCTTCCTCACCCCTAGACGATTCTCTTCCACACCTCTGGAAGATTCTCATCCTCACCCCTGGACGATTCTCCTCCTCGCACCAGGGGAATTCTCCTCCTCACCCCTACACGACGCTTCCCCCGGCGCTGCCGCACCCACCCACCCACTCCCCGCACATCCAACACCCCCCTTTCTCCTCTCCTCCTCCAAACAACCCCACCCTCGCCCCGAATCCCGGGAATTCGCCTCTTACCTGGTCCCGCAGGCGCTCCTGCTGCCCGCGCAGCGCCAGGGCGTGCTGCGGGTATTTGCTCTTCAGGTGGTCCATGAAGGCGTCCCTCTTGCGCTCCATCTCCGTCTTCTGGAGGCCGGTGAGCGCCTCCAGGCTCTGCGCGGCGATCACGGTGTGCCGCCGCTCCGAGGTGTGCACCAGCCCCACGTTGGAGAAGCGCCGGGTGCCGTTGCCCAGGGTGCGGTACTCCCGCGGGTACTCGGCATCGTCGGCGGAGATCATGTGCGAGCTCGTCCTGTCGGGATCTGCGCGGGCAGCGGGAGAGCACAGCGGGGTCACCGGAGGGTCCCCCGGCCGTGGGGCACAGCGGGGTCACGGGAGGGTGCCCCGGCCATGGGGCAGAGCGAGGGGACGGTCCCCGGCCGTGGGGAGGGGTCAGGGCACGGTCCCTGGCTATGGGGCAGAGGATGGGGGACGGTCCCTGGCTATGGGGCAGAGGATGGGGGACGGTCCCCGGCTGTGGGGAGGGGTCAGGGCACGGTCCCTGGCTATGGGGCAGAGGATGGCGGACGGTCCCCGGCAGTGGGGAGGGGTCAGGGCACGGTCCCCATGCTATGGGGCAGAGGATGGGGGACGGTCCCTGGCTATGGGGCAGAGGATGGGGGACGGTCCCCGGCAGTGGGGAGGGGTCAGGGCACGGTCCCCATGCTATGGGGCAGAGGATGGGGGACGGTCCTGTCGGGATCAGAGCGGGCAGCGGGAGAGCACAGCGGGGTCAAGGGAGGGTCCCCCGGCCGTGGGGCAGAGCGAGGGGACGGTCCCCGGCTATGGGGCAGGGTCAGGGCACGGTCCCCGGCCGTGGGGCAGAGGATGGGGGACGGTCCCCGGCTGTGGGGCAGGGTCAGGGCACGGTCCCCTGCCATGGGGCAGAGGGGTGGCTCGTCCTGTGGGGATCAGCGCGGGCAGCAGGAGAGCACAGCGGGGTCAAGGGAGGGTCCCCCGGCTATGGGGCAGAGGATGGGGGACGGCCCCCGGCTATGGGGCAGAGGATGGGGGACGGCCCCCGGCTGTGGGGCAGAGGATGGGGGACGGCCCCCGGCTATGGGGCAGAGGGGTGGCTCGTCCTGTCGGGATCAGCGCGGGCAGTGGGAAAGAACAGCGGGGTCAAGGGAGGGTGCCCCGGCTATGGGGCAGAGGTGGGGGGCTGGGATTTGGGGCTGGGGAGGGGGATTTCAGCAAGGAGCGATGGCAGAGCCCTGCTGGGAGCGGGATCAGACCCCAGTGGGATGCACGGAGTGGGATCAGACCCCAATGGGATCAGACCCCAATGGGATGCACGGAGTGGGATCAGACCCCAGTGGGACCAGACCCCAGTGGGGGATGCACGGAGTGGGATCAGACCCCAATGGGGGATGCACGGAGCGGGATCAGACCCCAGTGGGATGCATGGAGTGGGATCAGACCCCAGTGGGATGCACGGGGTGGGATCAGACCCCAATGGGATCAGACCCCAGTGGGATGCACGGAGTGGGATCATCCCTCACTGAGATGCACGGAGTGGGATCAGACCCCAATGGGATGCATGGAGTGGGATCAGACCCCAGTGGGGGATGCACGGAGTGGGATCAGACCCCAATGGGATCATACCTCAGTGGGATGCACGGAGCGGGATCAGACCCCAATGGGATGCACGGAGCGGGATCAGACCCCAGTGGGGGATGCACGGGGAAGGGGCCGGGTGCGGGGTCCATCCCCCTGCGATGGCAGCGGCGCCCCCGCTCCGGGCCATGGGGCAGGAGATGAGGGCACGGCGGGCGGGGAGGGGCCGGGGGGCAGCGAGGGCAGGGGGTGCAGGGGCTGCGATCGCACCGAACCCGCGGTGATGAGAGCGAGAACAGGAACAAAACAGCGCTGGGTGACTGAAAACGGCACAGACGAGACTCTGGAGGGGGGCACGGACACGGCTCGGGGGGCACACGGAGGGCACACGGACACACGGACACACGGACACACGGACACACGGGGGGCACACGGACACACGGAGGGCACACGGACACAGGACAGAGCAAAAAGAAAATGAAACCAGGCAGGGTGAGGGGGGGGGTGGTGGGTGAGGGCACCGCGCTGGGGGTCACAGGTTCCCCCCCATGTCCTGGCAGAGACCCCAGCGAGGGGCTCAGACCTCGCCCTGCAGCCGCTGCAAACCCGGGATCGCCGGGAATGCTCTGCCCCATCCCAGCCTTTCCCGGTGCCCGAGGGCACCAAACCCGGAATCTCCGGGAATGCTCTGCCCCATCCCAGCCCTTCCCGATGCCCGAGGGCACCAAACCCGGCATCCCCGGGATGCTCTGCCCCATCCCAGCCCCTCCCGATGCCCGAGGGCACCGAATCCAGCACATCCGGGATGCTCTGCCCCATCCCAGCCTTTCCCCGTGCCCGCGGGCATCAAACCCAGGATCGCCGGGAACGTTCTGCCTCATCCCAGCCCTTCCCGATGCCCGAGGGCATCAAATCCAGCACCTCCGGGAATGCTCTGCCCCATCCCAGCCCTTCCCGGGGCTCAACGCGGCCCCGGGAGCTACCAAACCTGGAATCTGCCTCATGCCAGCCCCTCCCGATGCCCGCGGGCACCAAATCCAGCACCTCAGGATGCTCTGCCCCATCCCACCCTTCCCGGCCCGAGGGCACCAAACCCGGCATCTCCGGGATCTCTGCCCCATCCCAGCCCCTCCCGGTGCCCGAGGGCACAAACCCAGGATCCCGGGAACGCTCTGCCATCCCAGCCCTTCCCGATGCCCGAGGCACAAACCAGCACCCCGGGATGCTCTGCCCCATCCCAGCCCCTCCCGGTGCCCGCGGGTACCAAACTCGGGATCCTGGGGATGCTCTGCCTCATCCCATCCCTTCCCGAAGCCCGAGGGCACCAAACCCAGAACCTCCGGGATTCTCTGCCCCATCCCAGCCCCTCCCTATGCCCGAGGGCACCAAACTGGGGATCCTGGGGATGCTCTGCCCCATCCCAGCCGTTCCCGGTGCCAGAGGGCACCAAACCCGGAATCTCCGGGATGCTCTGCCCCATCCCAGCCCCTCCCGGAGCTCAGCCTGGCCCCGGGAGCTACCAAACCTGGAATCTGCCTCATCCCTGCCCCTGCCGGTGCCCAAGGGCACCAAACTCGGAGTCTTAGGGA
This sequence comes from Monarcha castaneiventris obscurior, assembly GCA_026261815.1. Classification (NCBI taxonomy): domain Eukaryota; kingdom Metazoa; phylum Chordata; class Aves; order Passeriformes; family Monarchidae; genus Monarcha; species Monarcha castaneiventris. The sequence goes on along the minus strand of JAMPIT010000020.1, from coordinate 177,151 downwards.
TGCTCTGCCCCATCCCAGCCGTTCCCCGTGCCCGAGGGCACCAAACCCGGAATCTTAGGGATGCTCTGCCCCATCCCAGCCGTTCCCCGTGCCCAAGGGCACCAAACCCGGAGTCTTAGGGATGCTCTGCCCCATCCCAGCCCTTCCCAGGGCTCAGCCCGGCCCGGGCAGGCAGGGGAGGGGGCAGGGGGACAGGCAGGGGGGTCCCGCGAGCACAGAGGTGACAGGGACTTGTCCTTTCCCTAATAACTCATTCAGAGCACGCCGGGATTTGACTTCCAGGGAAGCTGGAAGAGGCGACGGATGCCTGGAAGTCGCCGCACGCTGCCAGCGCCTGGCACCGCCTCGGTGGCCGCAGCCCGAGGCCACTCCGGAGCCTCTGACTCCTGCCCAGCCCCGTGCCCGCTGCGGGGCAGCTCCGGGACCCCGATTGCCACCCCAAAAAGCCACTTTTGGGAGGGTCTCACGCCACCGGAGCCGGTGTCCCCCAGCCCTGGGCTCTGCCCCGAGGCCACGGGGGTGGCTCTGAGTCGGGCAGGGATTTCTGAGAGGCTTCAGCCCTCCCCTCCTGCTCCCCTCTTAACCTTGATCCGTAATTCATCTCCCTTCTCGTCCCGTTTTTCCCCTTCCCGAGCTCCCGCTAAACAAATCGCGGCGAGGTTTTTTCCTTTTCCCTCCATTATTTATCAGCCCGGCAGATCTCGGTTTGATATCAAACCGATATCAAGCGTTATCAGCGCGGGGGTGGGGGGGGCCACGGACGCGATTCCTCCGCTCAAGGTCGCCCCAAAAAAGCCCAGCGGGGACATCACGCGCTCCTCAAACGCCACGGGGACATCCCAAATCTTCCCCTCCGCCAAAAATCCGCCGGTCCAGCTCCCGTCCCCGCAGCTCCATGAATGTGACCTTGGCCGGGTCCCTTTTCCCAAAAAAAAAAAAAAAACGGAGGCGGAATGTGGGAAGAGCTGAAGATCCCTTGCTCTGCCGGGTGCCCGTGTCACCGGAGGGGTCACGGTGGCACCGAGGGGGCACCGCGGTGCCGCTGCTGGCACAGGAGCAGGGCCAGAGCCTCGCCCCGGGCTCCCAGCGGCTGCCAAATCCCAGCCCCGATGGGAAATCCCCATGGAGAAGTTTGTCCCGACCTTTCCGGGAGCCCCAGGAGCTGCCTGCGCCTCTCTCCGCTCCCCTGACAGCCCCACAACGCTCGTTCCTCACCGGGGAGCGCTGATCCAAGGAGGAAAACTCCTTCCCTGCCTCGGCCGCTCACCCCAGCGCCGGGTCCGTGACCCCAGGGCAGAAATTTGGGAAGGAATTGCACCCAGCACCCAGCCCCAGCCTTGGAGCCCGATGGAAATTCCCTGGAGCATCCCCCGGGAGCAGCCAGGATGCGGGAATGGGATCCCCGGTGTGCTCCCAGCTCACCGAAACCGATCCTGGAGGAATTCCGGGTCCCGAGCGCCGCAGGACTCCCGGATTTCTCTCATCCCGTGGGAATGCTGCTGCCGGGGATGGAGGGATTCAGGGGCTCCCTGCCAGCCGCAGCTGCAGCAGAGCCAGGGCTGGCAGCGAGGAGCTGCAGCTCCTCTCCCTCCTCGAGCCAGGAGAAGCCGCAGGGACGGGGATTTTGGGGGGTGAGAGAGGGGTTTTGTTCCCCTCCACCTCCTCCCGGTGCCTGCTCCAACCCCGGCTGCAGCAGCCCCGGGCTGAGGCCGCGTTTTTCCAGCTCCTTCCCGTCCTCTCCCGCTCCGTGATCAGCATGCAGCTCCCCGCTCTCCCTAATTACACGCTCCGGGAGCGGAACGCGCCGGCTCCTGCGCTCCTCTGCTAAAAGGGATGATCTGAACAGCCTCGCGAGGGGCTCAGGGGCGAGCTGGATCCTCTCAGGGGGTCCTGGATCCTCTCAGGGGCGAGCTGGATCCTCTCAGGGGGGACCTGGATCCGCTCAGGGGGGACCTGGATCCTCTCAGGGGAGCTGGATCCTCTCAGGGGGGACCTGGATCCTCTCAGGGAGGACCTGGATCCTCTCAGAGGGGACCTGGATCCTCTCAGGGAGGACCTGGATCCTCTCAGGGGGGAGCTGGATCCTCTCGGGGGGACCTGGATCCTCTCAGGGAGGAGCTGGATCCTCTCAGGGGGGACCTGGATCCTCTCAGGGAGGAGCTGGATCCTCTCAGGGAGGAGCTGGATCCTCTCAGGGGGGAGCTGGATCCTCTCAGAGGGGACCTGGATCCTCTCAGGGAGGAGCTGGATCCTCTCAGAGGGGAGCTGGATCCTCTCAGGGGCGAGCTGGATCCCCTCAGAGGGGACCTGGATCCTCTCAGGGGGACCACCCCAACACCCCAAACACCCCAACCACCCTCAGAGGGGACCTGGATCCTCTCAGCGGCTCTTCCACCCCCCGGCTCCATCCCCGGGATCCGGAACCAGAGGGGATGAGGCAGCTCCGACCCCACAAACCTGGTGATTTCTGAAGCCCTCCGAGGCCAGGGGAGGAAAAACCACCCCGGCCACGTGTGCTGGCCTCATGTCAGCCACCTCTGAGCTCCGGAGGTGCAGCGGGCAGGGATGATCCCGCATGGAAACAGGGGTGATCCCGCATGGAAACAGGGGTGATCCCGCATGGAAACAGGGGTGATCCCGCATGGAAACAGGGGCGATCCCGCATGGAAACAGCCAGCAGCCGCAGTTTTGGGGGGCTCTTTTGGGCAACGGGACCTGAAAACCCTCTCGGTCACGCCTCATTGAAGAAAAGACTGTTCATCCTTCCCTCCTGGGGATAATTCCACCTCAAACCCCGCATAAAGTTTGTTTTTTTTTTTTTTTTTCTCCTCTTCCAGCAGTTCAGGGATGCAGCGCGGCCGCAGCAGATCCCTGGAAAGTGCTTCCCGACGCTGCTTCCAAGTAGGTCACTGGGGTGGCCGGAGGTGCCCAGCTCGGCAATGCCCCATCCCAACCCAGCAGGGAAATCCCTCCTGGCCACTTCCCCGACACAGGGAACCCTCCCCTGGCTTACCCGCGGGCGCAGCGCGGCTCCCACGGCGCTCCGGGGGCACGGAAGGGGCAGAGCTCCGCTCGGCCGGGGCTGCGGGCGGCTCCTTGGCCGGGCGCAGGGCTCCCACGACGGCCAGAAAGCCTCGGTAGATCCTGGCCAGCCCCTCTCCGAGCAGCGGGAGGTTGAGGGAACGCGGTTCTCTTTGCCGATTCATCCACCCATCGTCCCCACCTGCCAGCACCAGGGGTCACCCGAGCCGGGGCCGGAGCCCCGGGCTGCTAGCAGGGCACTTCCATCGTGTCCTTCCCGGGGAAAAAAAGGGATGCCGGAGGCACCGGAGGCACCGGAGCCGGGGTTTAGGTGAGAAATCTTCAGCAACGGCGTTGGCAGAGAGCTCCCTGAGAGGCAGGGCTGGGGAAAGACCCCCCCAAAAAACCTCCCCGGGAATAAAAAAACCCACAAAAAACCTGCGGGATGGGGCTGGGATGCCCCGTGCCGGCGGCTCGGAGGGGGTTTTACCACCCAAAAAGAACCTCTCCAACACAGTTTATGACTGCAGTCCCATAAATCTCCGTGAGGCAGCGGAGCTCGGGCGCGGGTCGCGGCCAAGCGCCGGCGGTCAGCGGAGCGTGAAAAATCGGCCGAGAAAGCGCTCGCACAAAAAGGGGAGAGGGGAGGGGAAGCGGGGAGTGCATTTGGGGAGAGAAGCGGCCCGGAGGGTGGAAACCCCTCGGAGAGACGCGGCTCCCCCGCGCCCGGCCATGAAAAGGAGCCGGAAGATGCTCCCCGCTTGCTTCCTCCCGGAGGCTGCAGTGCCGCACTGCCCGGGCACCCACGGAGCCTGCCCGGCACCCAGAGCCCTGCCCGGAGCTAACCCCTTCCCTGCCGGGCCGCGGCTGAGCTCGCCGGGGGTGGGAGGAGGGGTGCGGAGAGCGGGGGGGGGGGGAGCTCCTGAGCCGCGAGGTTTAACTCGTGTGGTGCTGCGGAGATGCTGGTGCCAGAAATGCTCGCCTCGCCCGAGCCGGGCCTGCGGGGTGAAGGAAATCAGGGAGTTCTGGAGGGGTTTGGGGTGAGGGAAATCACGGAATTCTGGAGTGGTTTGGGGTGGGGAAATCACCCAGAGCCGATCCTTGCCATGGGCACGGAGCTTCCACCATGCGAGTCACCTTCTGAGACGCTGCTGTCCCCGTCCCCGTTCCTGTCCCATCCCCGTCCCTGTCCCATCCCTGTCCCTGTCCCTGTCCCTCTGTCCCTGTCCCATCCCTGTCCCTGCCCCTGTCCCTGTCCCAGTCCTATCCCTGTCCCTGTCCCTGTTCCTGTCCCTGTCCCTGTCCCCGGTCCAGCTCCCTTCGTGTCCTCTCATTTTGGGATGGCCAAGAGCCTTCTAGGACCCACCCTCACATCCCGAAAATGCTGGGAGCTTCCCAAATCCTCAAATTCTCCAAGCAAACACCGGCCCAGGAGCGGGGACGAGGCAGGTGAGAGCCGGGGGACCCCAGTGACCCCCACCCGCAACCCCGACGGGTCCAACCCAGGCCAGGTCTGGTCACTCAAAGCCAATTCCCTGAGAATTCCAGCCCTGTTTGGGGCCAAGCCCGCGGGCTGTGGGAATGCCAGGAGCCGGGCAGACCCAGAGCTCATCCCAGGACGGGAATGTGGAAGCGAGGGGACTTCAGGGTGTCCTTGTCCCTCTCACAGCGACAGCGGAGTGAAAGCTGGCGGCGACTGCCATGAAGCTTCCCCACCCTCCTCTTCCTCCCGGGCTCATGGAGAGGCCACCAAATCCCCCGGGAAAGGCCAGAAGATGCCAAGGCCACCCTCAGGGGACCATTAAGGCCCAGCACGGGACAAACCTCCCCTGGACGTCCCCCGGGATGCGGGAATTGTTCTCCCTCCTCATCCCCCCCCATTCCCAAGGATCGCAGCCGGCTCAGCAGCAGGCAGCGGGCTCCCCGCCGTGCCTTTCACTCCCAAATTCCCGTGGAACCGCGGAAAATTCAACACCCCAAGGCGCCGTTCCACTGGGAACTTCCCAGGGGGGGTTCGTGCGGACCCCACAGAGCCAGGATTCCACTTGGATTTGGGCAGGGACAGGGGCACCGTGCCCGGCGTGGCTGCAGCCCACATTCTCCGGGTGAAATCCTTGGATCCTGCCCCTTCCCAGCCTCGACGCGCCCTGAACGCCGCCTTCTCCCTGCCTGCATCCCACTGCTTGCCACATCGGAGCGGCTCCGAGGCGCCGAGCTCGCCCCGAGGAGCTCGGAGGGGCCCAGCTGGCGTCTCCCCTTGGCACTGCCCCTGCCAGGCGGCTCCTTCCCTTCCTGCGTGTCACTTGTCAGAGCCCAAAAAACCGAAGGAGAAATCCCATCTGGCCGGGCCCTGGAAAAAGCAAGCCGCCACTTCCCACCTCGCCCCGGGTGTGTGATCGCGCCCACGCGCGCACATGGAGAGACGGGAGACGAGTTCACCTCCCAAATCCCCGGGATCCGCTGCCAAGGGAAGGGCCGGGCACACCTGGATGCTCGCTTGGAGCCATGCGGGAAGGAGCCGAGGGGAAAAAAAATGAGGGGCAGAGGGTGGGAAGGACAAATCCCAGCTGGGAGAGCCCGGGAGGGAAAAATCTTCCCCGCTGCCCTCGGCTCCGTGTCCGGCCGCTGGCAGGAGGCTGAGCCGGAGGCATTCCCGGTGGGAAATATCCCTGCCCTCCGGGAGGAGGAGGAGGAGGAGGACGGAGCCCTGCGTGCCCTGGCATCCTCGGCTGGCAGAGCTGGCGCTGGGGACGCCGCCAGCAGCTTGGGATAAAAATAAAGGAGAGGAGAGGAGACGCTGGCCGGGATCGAGCTCCTCACGGCTCCCACAGAAGCCGCATTGTGGCCTCGTCCCCCACCCACGCGGCACCGCCGGGGCCTGGCAGCTCCCGTGGGAATTGCTCGAGCCTCGGGATCTCCCTTGGGAATTGTCCGAGCCTCGGGATCTCCCTTGGGAATTGCCCACCCACCCCAACCGAGCCTCGGGATCTCCCTTGGGAATTGTCCGAGCCTCGGGATCTCCCCTGGGAATTGTCCGAGCCTCGGGATCTCCCTTGGGACAAGGAAACTGAGGAAAGGAAGAGATGGACACGGCTGGCGGTGCTGAGAGGCGACAGGGTCAAACCCATGGTGGGAGCGGGATGAAAACACCTTCGGTTTGAGCATCTCCTGAAAGGAGCCGGAGCTTTCCCAGGATTTTGGCTGCCGTCAGGCTCCGTGTTGGATGTGGGGCCGTGACTCAGCCGTGGGGACCTGACTCAGTCGGGAAACGGAGCCAAGTCCCCCTGCGAGCCTCATCCCCCCCCTGCCCGCCCCCATCCTCATCCTCATCCTCATCCTCATCCTCATCCTCATCCTCATCCTCATCCTCATCCTCATCCTCATCCTGTCCTCATCCTGCTGGGAGAAGCTTTTGGGATGAGCCCGAGGCTCGGATCCCAGAGCTCCCATTGCCCCCATCCCCATTTTCCCCCGGAGAAGAGGGAATTTTGCTGCTGGGAGAGCCCTGGGAGGATTCCCAGCACTGAGCAGAGCCAGAGGTTGGGGTCGCCCCCCTCGACATCGCTGTCGCCTCCCCACCCCGGCTAAAACCGAGCTCAGTCCCGATCCCGGCTGCTCCCGTCTTGAGCTGTCCAAGAAAATTGCTCTGGAAATCAATTCCAATCGATCAGACACCGGGAAAGGGAGGAACAGCCCCCTCAAGACACGGAAATCGATGGTTCCTCTGAGCCCAGAGCAGGGGAGGGAGCAGGGAGGGGATTTGGGGGGGAATTGGGATCAGAGATGGGTCCGGGTGGGAGGAAACAGCCCCAAAACCAGCTCGGGGTGTGGTGGAGAGCAGGGAAGTTGCACATCCACGTGCAAAAACCACTCTGGGGATGGAGGGAGGGATGGATGGATGGATGGGGGAGGGATGGATGGATGGATGGATGGATGGATGGATGGATGGATGGATGGATGGATGGATGGATGGGTGGATGGATGGATGGATGGGTGGATGGATGGATGGATGGATCCATGGATGGATGGATGGATGGATCCATGGATGGATGGATGGATGGATCCATGGATGGACAGGGAAAGATCAGGAGGCTCCGGCTCCAGCCTTTCCCGACACCCAGGGTTTGCTGGGATGAGCCAGGACCTCATCCTGGGATTTGGGATTTGGGATTTGGGATTTGGGATTTGGTTTTTGTCTCATCTCTCAACAGGCAGAGCAAAGGGCAGAGGCTGAGAGGCCACGGAGTTGGGCAGGGGTGAGGAAGGCCTGGGAGGAGGAGGAGGATGAGGATGAGGAGGATGAGGATGAGGAGGATGAGGATGAGGCGGATGAGGAGGAGGAGGATGAGGATGAGGATGAGGATGAGGATGAGGAGGAGGAGGATGAGGATGAGGAGGAGGAGGAGGATGAGGAGGACGAGGAGGAGGTGGAGGAGGATGAGGATGAGGAGAAGGAGGAGGAGGAAGGGGAGGAGGGGATGCGCATCAAGATCAAAAATCAATCCCATTGATCAGACACCGAGGAAGTTCCTGAACGCATCGAGGCCTCTGCAACCACGGAATCCGGGAATGGTTTGGGGTGGGAAGGGAGCTCCAATCCCATCCCATTCCCACCCCGGCCATGTCCAGGGACACCTCCCACTGCCCCAGGCTGCTCCAAGCCGGCCTTGGACACTTCCAGGGCATGGAGCAGCCACAGCTTCCCTGGGAATTCCATCCCAGCCGCTCCCTGCCCTCCCAGGGAGGAATTTCTCCCCAAAATCCCATCCAAACCCCATCACTTCCAGGACGGGAGGAACGGGAAGGGGAAGCTGTGACCCTCCAGCCTGGCCCGAGGCCACCAGCAGCAGCCAGGACAAAGCCCAGAGCTGGGCCCGATCCTGTTTGCATCCCAAATCCCACTCCATGAGGGATAAATCCTCGCAGGGAAGCCACGAGAGGAAGAATCCAAGCCAAGCCCACGACGTTTCCAACCTTTTGCCCCACCAGGAGCCTCCGGTCGGAGTCTCCAAAGGGCTCAGCTCCAGGAGGAAGAGCTCAGGAAGGGGATTTTTCCTGACTTGGAGGGTTTGGGACCACAACAATCCCACAGCCACGCTCAGCCCTTGGCACAGGAGACCCAAGTGTCCCAAATTTTGGCTCTGCCACCACCACGACGCGCTTGGAGCCCATCCCAGATCTCAGCAGCAGCAGCAGCAGCACCGAGCCCTGACCCCGCAGCCTCCGGGTGGGATTTGGGGGGCACTGCCAGTTTTGGGTGACCCCCGCCGGGAGCTGGGCACTGCCAGGCGTGGGAAAAGCTGGGAAAAGCTGGGAAAAGCCGGGAAAAGCCGGGAAAAGCTGGGAAAAGCCAGGAAAAGCTGGGAAAAGCTGGGTGGGTGTCCCCGGGGGGAGGGGGGGCTCGGGAGGCCGGGAATGCTCCCGTCCCAGCGGGGGTGTGGAGGGAGAACAGAGCCTATTTCTGAGCACACAGGTAGCACGTTGGTGGTTGGTCACCGCCTGCCGTGCCAGCCTGGTTAGTCACGGCTCGTTAAAAAATCAGAAACGCTGGGAGATGGGGGAAAAAAAAAAATAAAATAAAAATTAAAAAAAAATCTCAGAGCCACGGCTGAGGCCTCCGAGAGGCAGGGAAACGTGCTCAGGGCTGGAAAACACGGGGCCAGATCCTGCCAGGATTCGCTGCCAGCCCCGAGCAGACCACGGGGCAGGGAGGTTGCGGGCACATGTGACACGTCCCCATTCCCCTCGGGGCTCAGGGACACCGAGCCAGGGCTGGTTCCACATCCCACCTCGAGAGGCTGCGGGTGGCACCAGGACACGGCCACGGCTCTGTCCCGGGGGTAGAAGCCACCCCCGGGGCCGCTGAGCAAATCCTGCTGTCCCCTGCTGCCCCACGGGGCACATCGGGGGCACAGCCACGTCCTCTCCCCCCGTCCTCCCGCTGCCTCCCACCAGCGGCAGTCAGAAGCTGTCCAGGCAGCGGGGTTTAGTCAAGCAAAAGGAGGGCAGCAGCAGCTGCCTGCAGCCCTGCGCTCCCCCCTCCTCCTCCTCCTCCTCCTCCTCCTCCTCCTCCTCCTCCCTTCGGAGACCGGCACCCAGCACGGCACAGCCCACGCCATCTGTGCCCACCTGTGTGGGGCTGGGACCGGCCCCAGGCCACCCCAGAGCCCACCTGTGTGGGACTGGGATCATCCCTGAGCCATTCCAGAGCCCACCTCTGTGGGGCTGGGACCATCCCAGACCCAGACCATCCATCCCCTCTGGGGCAGAGCCCACCCGTGTGGGCCTGGGACCAGCCCCAGGCCACCCCAGAGCTCACCTGTGTGGGGCTGGGACCATCCCTGAGCCATTCCAGAGCCCACCTGTGTGGGACTGGGATCATCCCTGAGCCATTCCAGAGCCCAGCTGTGTGGGACTGGGACAGTCCTGTGGGGCTGGGACAGTCCCCAGACCAACAGCATCCATCCCCTCTGGGGCAGGGCCCACCTTTGTGGGGCTGGGACCATCTCCAGACCCACATGATCCATGCCCTCTGGGGCAGAGCCCACCCGTGTGGGGCTGGGACCATCCCTGAGCCATTCCAGAGCCCACCCGTGAGGGGCTGGGACCAGCCCCAGGCCACCCCAGAGCCCACTCATGTGGGGCTGGCACCACCACCCCTCACTTCCTAGGGCCGTGTCCACCTGCAAGGAGCTGGGACCATCCCTGAGCCATTCCAGAGCCCACCTGTGAGGGGCTGGGACCATCCCCAGGCCACTCCAGAGTCCACCTGGGACCCCCCCAGCCCACAGCATCTGTCCTTTTCAGGGTCAGAGCTCACCTGGGTGGGGCTGGGACCATCCCCAGGCTGGGCCTTGTGTCCCTTCCTGGGACAGAGCTCATCTGTGAGGAGCTGGGGCCAAGCCCAAGCCCCTTCAGAGCCCACTGTGAAGGGCTGGGACCATCCCAGGCCACTCCAGAGGTCACTGTGAGGGGCTAGGACCATCCCCAGAGGTCTCTGTGAGGGGCTGAGACCATCCTCAGGCCACTCCAGAGCCCACTGTGTGGGGCTGGGACCACCCCCAGAGGTCACTGTGAGGGGCTGGGACTATCCCCAGGCCACCCCAGAGCCCACCGTGAGGGGCTGGGACCATCCCCAGGCCACTCCAGACCCCACCATGAGGGGCTGGGACTATCCCCAGGCCACCCCAGAGCCCTCTGTGAGAGGCTACGACCATCCTTAGGCCACTGTGAGGGGCTGAGACCATCCCCAGGCCACTCCAGAGCCCTCTGTGTGGGGCTGGGACCACCCTCAGACCACTCCAGAGGCCACTGTGAGGGGCTGGGACCATCCCCAGGCCACCCCAAAGCCCTCTATGAGGGGCTAGGACCACCCTCAGGCCACTGTGAGGGGCTGGGACCACCCCCAGGCCACCCCAAAGCCCTCTGTGAGGGGCTGGAACCATCCTCAGGCTACTCTAGACCCCACTGTGAGGGTCTGGGACCATCCCAGGCCACCCCAGAGCCCTCTGTGCGGGGCTAGGACCACCCCCAGGCCACTGTGAGGGGCTGGGACCATCCTCAGGCCACTCCAGACCCCACCGTGAGGGTCTGGGACCACCCCCACCCCACACCCTCCATCGCCCCCAGGGCAGATCTCATCCCCCTGGAACCAGCAGCCCCCGGAGCCTGCGGAACCCCGCACCCCCCCATCCCCTCGTGTCCCCCCCTCGCTCCGTACCCACGAGCAGCGCTGTCAGCCGGTAGTCCCGGGGCTCGCTGGCTCTTCCCGGCTCCCGCAGCCTCGCCACGGCTCGGGGGGAAGCTCCGGGGGGATGCTTTGCCCAGCTCGGCAGCATCGCGGCGGCGAGCGCGGAGCGGGGAGCAGGAGGCGGCTCCCGAATCTGCGCTCAAACAAACACACGCGGCTCATGGCATCTGCTTAACCCGAGCCGGGCATGGCCTCGCTGATGGCTCCGGCCTCCAAAGCCGCTCGCCGGCCCCGTCAGCTCGCGTCGGAGGGCTCGGATCGGGCGCCGCCGGCCGCCGGTGCTCGGGAAACGCGGGGATTGCGCTCGTTATCAAACGCGCGTTATCAAACACGCGAGCGGGGAGGGCGGGCACCGAGCTGATCGCGCAGCTCCGACCCCGGCGGGCTCTCGCAGCCTTGCGGCGGCTGTCAGCTCGCAGCCAGAGCCCTCAGCTCGCAGCCAGAGCCGGCACCTCGCAGACAGCGCCGGCACCGACACCTCGCAGCCGGCACCGAGTCCTCCGCGCCGGGGAGCGGAGCCGCAGCTCCGCGCTGCCGTCCCCGAGCTACCGAGGGGCTCCCAGCGCCCTCTCCATGGCCGACATCCCCCGTTCCCCTTCCTCTGGCAGCTCCCATCGCTTCCCCTCGCACATCCCGTCCCTTCCCTGGTTACTTTGCCCCCTCCCCGCGGTTCTCGGTTTGTCCCTCCGCTGGCTCCGCTCGCCTCCGGTTTCTCGCTCGGTTTTCCGCCGTTCCGCAGCTCCCTGCGGGTCCCCCGGGGATTATTATTTTTTTCCTTTTTCCCCTGGAAATGTCAGCGTGCCCCCTTCAAACGCATCGCATGGGCCGGGCGCCTGCAGCCGGGCAGTGCCATCAGCGCCCGGGATGTCCGCGCTGCCCTCGCCGCGTCCCTGGCCCGAGCTGCCGGTGCCGCTCCCGGAGCTCTGCCCGTGCTGCCACCAGCCCCGGGAGCCAGCCCGGAGGGTCCGGGGCACCAGCGCTGCTCTGTGCTGGGGGCACCGGGATGTCCCTGGGGGCACCGGGATGACTCTGGGGGCACCGGGATGTCCCTGAGGGCATTGGGATGTCCCTGAGGGCACCGGGATGTCTCTGAGGGCACCGGGATGTCTCTAGGGGCACCGGGATGTCCCTGGGGGCACCGGGATGTCCCTGAGGGCACCGGGATGTCTCTGGGGGCACCGGGATGTCTCTGGGGGCACCGGGATGTCCCTGAGGGCAGCGGGATGTCTCCGAGGGCACCGGGATGTCCCTGAGGGCTCCAGGATGTCCCTGAGGGCACCGGGATGTCTCCGAGGGCACCGGGATGTCCCTGAGGGCAGCGGGATGTCCCTGGGGGCACCGGGATGTCCCTGAGGGCAGCGGGATGTCCCTGAGGGCACCGGGATGTCCCTGAGGGCACCGGGATGTCTCTAGGGGCACTGAGATGTCTCTGGGGGCACCGGGATGTCCCTAGGGGCACCGGGATGTCCCTGATGCCACGGAGATATCCCTGAGGGCACCGAGATGTTCCTGAGGGCATTGGGATGTCCCTGAGGGCACCGGCATGTCTCTGAGGGCACCGGGATGTCTCTAGGGGCACCGGGATGTCCCTGGGGGCACCGGGATGTCCCTGAGGGCACCGAGATGTCCCTGAGGGCATTGGGATGTCCCTGGGGGCACCGGGATGTCCCTGATGCCACCGGGATGTCCCTGAGGGCACCGGGATGTCTCTGGGGGCACCGGGATGTCTCTAGGGGCACCGGGATGTCCCTGAGGGCACCGGGATGTCCCTGAGGGCACCGAGATGTCCCTGGGGGCACCGGGATGTCCCTGAGGGCACCGGGATGTCTCCGAGGGCACCGGGATGTCCCTGAGGGCACCGGGATGTCTCCGAGGGCACCGGGATGTCTCTAGGGGCACCGGGATGTCTCTGAGGGCACCGGGATTGACCCAAATTTCCCAAAGATTCCCAGGGAGAGGAGATTATCCCGAAGGAAGCAGGAGCAGGCAGGGAACACCCGAGGGGCACAAACCGAACCCTTCCCGCTCCATCCAAAGCCATAAAATCATTCCTGCTCCCATATTTTGGGGGCTGTTGGCACCACGCCACCCCCAAGGCTCCGGGGCGATGCTGCCCGAGCCACAGGGACCCCAAACCCAGCCCCACCTGGGGGGCTGCGACCCCCAAAGCGGCTCCCCTTCAGTCCGGCTGCTGCCCAAACGCTGATGCCAGGGGATTTAAAAGCCAACCCCGCACGCCGCCGGAATTTTGGGATCACAAAAGGCTGGAGAAGCCCTCCGAGGTGGGCTCCAAGCATTCCCCAAGCTCTGGCGCGTCCCCAAGTGCCACTTCCACGTGGTGGCCTTTGGCTTCCCCTCAGGGGTGGTGACTCCGCCAACATTTTCCATGGAGAAATTGTCCCTAAAATCCAACTAAAACTTCCCCTGGCACCTTTCCTCTCATCCCAAAATCGCGAGGGCGCTCTCGCCGTGGTGTCCCGGCACGCTGGAAAGCCCCAAAAGCCTGGGCTCTTCCCACCTTTCCCGGTTTTCCCTCATCTTTCCCATCTCTGGGAAGAGGCTTTGAGAACTCAGCTCCTTTTCCTGCCTTCCCCATTCCCTGGTGTTTCTCTCCCTGCCCTCCTGGCATCCCAAAGGTTCTCTCTGAGCCTTGACAGCTCAGACGGAGGAAGGTGGGAAGAGCTGGGAATTCAGGAATGCTCACACTGCTTGGATTTTCCCCTAATTTTGACGCTGGGGAAACCGAGGCGCTGATGGAGCAGGGGCAGGAGCGTTCCTGGTTCCCGGGGCAAGAAGGGAGAAACTCTGGAGCCCTGAGCTCCCTCTTGGAGCCTTTCCAGGCTCCCCAAGAGCCGCAGCCGTGAGTCACAGCTGGCACAGGCGGCACTCACGACACGAGAAACCTTCCCAAAAAAATTCCTTCTCCTCCTTGCCGAGCGCTCCTGGAGCGGGCTGGGCAAATTCCCGCACCCCACACGCACCGAGGGGGGAATTTTCCTCCCTTTTTCCCTCATTTTGGGGCCGAGGGAATCTTTATATCCTGTGGTAAAATCCAATATTATCCACGTGAGGTTGATTCCTGCCGGGAGGAGAGGCAGGAATTGCTCCAAAAAAAAAAAAAACAAAACCAAAAATAAAAGCTTGGATCAATCCCGGCGATGCAGCTGGGGCAAAAAATGGAGAGGGAAAGTGACCAAGGACACGCAGCAGGGCGGTGGCAGCGCTGGGAATTTACCCAGGAAAGGCAGCTCCAGGAAAAACGCTCCCTTGCCCTTGGAATAATTCGGGAATGGCCGAGGTTGGGCGGCTCCGGGAGGAAAATGCTGGAAGAGGAACGCAGCGAGGGTTCATTGTCCTTCCCGCTGATCCCTGAGAACCGGGCTGGGAGGGCCGGAGGATGCGGTGACCTTTTAATTGTGATTGCGCTGCTGATGAGGGGTAAATGAGCCTCGCTGCAGTTCCGGAGCAGCTCGGGAGCGAATCCAGCACCGAGTGCCCCTCGTTCCACAGGGAACGGAGCTGCCCTGGGACTGGGAACGGAGCCCAGGGCAGCTCCAGCACCCAGGTTTATCCCGGGATAAATCCCGGACAGCATCACCCCAACACGGGGACAGCCCCCAGCCTCGCGGGCTCGAACCTAGAAGAAGAAAAACTAAAACTACCGTGGTATAGGGAAGAAGGAGCTCAAAATCAAAATCTAAAAGATCTTCTTGGGGAGGTAGAAAAAAATCAACAAATCAACGAAATCACAAATCAACGTGCGGGCTCCCCTATCCCACATTCCAGATGTGCCCTCCCCTTATTCCAGATGTCCTGGAACATCTAGGGGCAGACACTCCCCTTGTAGGAGAGAATAAAAACGGGGTTCACAAACTGGGTGCATTGTTAGGATTATATCACACATCAGGCCGTGAATTTAATCCTAATCGGAAAATTCCCCGCTGTCACCAGGGGAAGGGACACCACTCCCTGCACCCCCGGAATGGGGGAAAAAGCTGGTTTTAAACCCAAATGTGGTTTTTTTCCCCACTTTGGGCCTTCCCTGCGGCACCACCCCGAGCTGGGATGGTGGTGCCAAAGCCACCGGGGCACCCCAAATCTGCACCGCTGGAGCGAGGCAATTGTCCGTGAGGCAATTCCCGGGAAAAGGCCGCTAAAAGCAGCTCCCAAGCGTCGGGCTGAGACATTTGCATTCGCACCTGAGCTCCCGGACACGATTTTGCTCTCAGCAGCTCCCTCGGAGCCGCTCCCAGCCAGCGCCGGCCCCTCCTGTGCCCTCCGGGTGAGGATGCTCCGCTCATTCCCTGCTCCATTCCTCACTCCCTGCTCCCTCCTCCACCCCCCAGCTCATCCCTCCGTGAATCCCTGAGCTCCCTCCGAGCTCACAAAACCCCCGCAGCAGCACAATGAGGCCTCGCTGTGCCCCGGCTGCCATGGGAACAGTGGGACAGTCACGGATCGGGAATCCAGGCGCCTTCCCGGAGCTGGGACAGACAGCGGGGGCAGTTTGTGAACCCCGTTTTTATGATCCCCTAGAAGGGGAGTGTCTGTCCCTAGATGTTCCAGGACATCTGGAATAAGGGGAGGGCACATCTGGAATGTGGGATAGGGGAGCCCGCACGTTGATTTGTGATTTTGTTGATCTGTTGATTTTTTTCTACCTCCCCAAGAATATATTTTAGATTTTGATTTTGATCCCCTTCTTCCGTATACCACGGTAGTTTTAGTTTTTCTTCTTCTAGATTCGAGCCCGCGAGGCTGGGGGCTGTCCCCGTGATGGGGTGATGCTGGCCGGGATTTATCCCGGGATAAACCTGGGTGCTGGAGCTGCCCTGGGCTCCGTTCCCACTCCCAGCCAGCGCCGGCCCCTCCCGTGCCCTCGGGGTGAGGATGCTCCGCTCATTCCCAGCTCCATTCCTCACTCCCTGCTCCCTCCTCCACCCCCCAGCTCATCCCTCCGTGAATCCCTGCGCTCCTGGGAGCTCACAGAACCCCCGCAGCAGCACAATGAGGCCTCGCTGTGCCCCGGCTGCGATGGGAACAGTGGGACAGTCACGGATCGGGAATCCAGGCGCCTTCCCGGAGCTGGGACAGACAGCGGGAGCTTTGTGCCCTCCCTGCCCGGGCAGCGCCGAGTTCATAGAGCGATATTCGCACATGCGGTGCCCCCGCACAATGGCACAGAGGAGCCTTTGTGCCACCGTCCCGGCCCAGAGAGATCGGGGACAAAACCCCAGCGCTCCGTCCCGGGGAGGGGGAGGATCAGGGATGTGCCAGGGATGCTCCCGAGGCAGCCCGGGGTTCACCAGGGCGCCGGAATTCCCGTAAAAGCTCAGCCCGAGCTGCCCCTGGTTGGATCAGCGACGGGCACCGCTCAGGGCTGGGATGGCGCTGCCGGGTGGGGATGGATGTGCCCCATTCCCAGCGGCAGAAATGTGGGATTTGAGCTTTTCCCGGAGCTGTCGGTCCGCCTTGTGCCCGTGAGGACAGACTGACAGCCTTTCCCGGCTGTCCCCAGGCGCTGGAAGCAGGAGGCGACTGGAAAAAGGGATGAGGACAGAGCGGAGTTGTTGGGAAATCAGGAAGCGTTTCCCAGTTCCCAAATTTCCCCCTCCTCGCCTCACAACCCCAATCCCTGCTCCGGGAAAAGCCAGGTCAGGACAGGAGCGGTGCCCTGAGGTCGGGATGCGAGGGCTGGAGGCCGCGGGCTCAGGCTGGGCACCCCAAATCTCACCCCAGCCCTCGGGGGGCCGCGAGTGGGGAATAAAACCCTACGCTCAGGCGGACAGAAAAACCTTTTCCTCTCCGAGGTGGAGGCTGGGATCTGCCGCCGTCACAAACGCCAGGAAACCGGGTAAAAAGGTGGAAAAAACCCCTCCTTTTAGACCTTTTGGCACCGCACAGCTCCGAGCCTTTCACAGCTGAAGGGCCCGGAAGTGCGGATCCTTATCAAACCCAGCCAAGCGCCTCCTGATAACTTCTCAAATCGCACCAAAAAAAAATCCAAAAACCAAAAAACTCCTCAAAGCCCCGGCAGAAGAAGCCGGAGGTGTTGTCGAGGCAGCTCCGGGGATGGCTCAGCCTGCTCGGATCCGCGGCACCGGCTGCGGGCAACATCTGCCGAGCCTGGCATCGCCCTCCCGGGCGGGAGCTGCCAAGCGCTGCCAGGTGGAGCCGAGGAAATTTTGGCACCCGCAGGTCCCTTCCAGCCTCCCACGGCCCCTCTCGCATCCCAAGCTGTTCCCGCGGCCGCCCCGGCACCCTCTGGATGAGTCCGTGGATTTGGGGTTTTTGCTCCCCAGCTGGTGGCGGAACCCAGAGCCTCCTGGAGAAGCGAGAATTTGTTCCCCGAAGCCGAGCGGAGCCTGGCACAGCCTCCCGGGGCTGCAGCAACACCTCCGGGGCCCGGCTGGCGCCCGGCGCGCCCGGCGCCCACCGGCCTGGCACGGCCCCAAATCCCCGTGCTCCAAAAAAAAACCCTTTATTTTTTTTTATTTTTACCCCTTTTTGCTCACTTGCTCAGCTCGGATCGGCAGCGCAGGTCGGGGGAGATGTGCCCGGTTCTGCCTTAAAATATCCCGAATTTCCACCCGCGGGAGGTGGATTGGGAAAGGGGGAAAAACGCCAGGAGCAGCTACGGCAGCTCTGGGTGCAAGGAGATTTCGGTTTTGGAGAGAGGGGAGAGAAAAAGCCTCGGCGAGGGGGTGCAAATCCTCTCCTCGTGGAGGTTTGGGATCATTGGAAGGACCCCAGGAGGGTTTGGGATGGAGGGATCCTTAAAGTTCATCCAATTCCCACTCCCTGCCGTGGTCAGGGACAACTCCCTCCATCCCAGGCTGCTCCAGCCTGGCACTGGCCACTTCCAGGGATGAGGCAACCGCAGATTTTCCTCCCCTTTAGTGCAGGAAAATCCCGAAGTGGCACAGGAGAGGTCCAGGACTCCTAAAAATTCCCGGCTGTGCCACTGCCAGGCTTTCCCTGTCCTTTCCCTGTCCCTGTCCCTGCTTCCAAGGGACAATCTCCCACCTGGATCATCCCCATCCCACTCCAGGAATGAGGCAGCCGCAGATTTTCCTCCCCTATAGTGCAAGAAAATCCCAAAGTGGCACAGGAGAGGTCCAGGACTCCTAAAATTTCCTGGCTGTGCTGGTGCCAGGCTTTCTCTGTCCTTTCCCTGTCCCTGTCCTTTCCCTTTCCCTGTCCCTGTCCCTGCTTCCAGGGGACAATCTCCCACTGGGATCATCCCCATCCCACTCCAGGGATGAGGCAGCCACAGATTTTCTTCCCCTTTAGTGCAGGAAAATCCCAAAGTGCCACAGGAGAGGTCCAGGACTCCTAAAATTTCCCAGCTGTGCCAGTGCCAGGTTGTTCCTGTCCTTTCCCTGTCCCTGCTTCCAAGGGACAATCTCCCACGGGGATCATCCCCATCCCACTCCAGGGATGCTCCTGGAGAGCCAAACTTCACCCGGCTTTAAAAAAATCCATTTATTTCCTCTGCATTTAACCATTTCCAGGGCCTAAAAAAAGCCCCAGCCATCCCCGGGGGGGGATTTTCCAGGGGTTTTGGCAGCTCCCAGTTCCATCCCCTGGGGACCCCCCAGAACCTTGGGATCTCTGCTCTTCCTCCAAAGGCAGCCCCGGGATTCCAATGGAACCCGGAGCTGCTGCCGGAGCCAAAATCAGCGGGTAAAATGCCATTTTTCTCACCTCTCCTTTTATTTCCCCGCGCTCTTTATCCGTCTCTAAACTGCAGGAGGGAGCGATTTAAAGGCATCCGAGAGCAATCCTTAAATTAATGATTTACAAACGGCTTAATTGAGGTCCCGGTCTCGCTCTTTGCGGCGGAATGGTTCTGAATCATCCCCATTTGTCGGGTTTTATTGCGAATTTCAGGCCC
The DNA here is from genome assembly GCA_026261815.1 of Monarcha castaneiventris obscurior. NCBI lineage: Eukaryota > Metazoa > Chordata > Aves > Passeriformes > Monarchidae > Monarcha > Monarcha castaneiventris. The sequence goes on along the minus strand of JAMPIT010000020.1, from coordinate 158,483 downwards.
TGGGCTCCAAAAAAGGCTTTAAAACCTCGGTTTAGGCTGGGAGTTGTGGCTTAAGCTGGGCGCGGCTGGGGGTGAGGAGCCGGGAATGGGGCAGAAAATGGGAGAGGGAAGCAGGAAAGGAGGGAGCTGAGGGATGTTCGCAGCTCTCCTGGGGAATTTTTGTGGCTCTGGGTGAGGGTTTTGCACCGATAAAAATAATTTTTGGGTGCTTGGAGGGTGGGGAAAGCTCAGCCCCGTGGTTTTTGGGATGAGGGATCCTCTCTGAGAGTGGGGATTTGGGGTTTTGTGGATGAAACGGGAGGTGGGAAGGGGCTTGGAGCACCCTGGGATGGTGGGAAATGTCCCTGTCCATGGCACGGGGTGGGAATGGGTGGGATTGGAGTTTCATTCCAACCCAAATCCTTCCGGGATTCCAGAACTTTACAGATCCAGGGGTTTTACAGGTGGAGAAATGGACTCGGGAGGGGATTTTGGGAAGAAATTCCTCCCTGGGAGGGTGGGAAGAGGCTGGGATGGAATTCCCAGAGAAGCTGTGGCTGCCCCTGGACCCCTGGAAGTGTCCAAGGCCAGGCTGGATGGGGCTTGGAGCCACCTGGGATAGTGGGAGGTGTCCCCAATGGATGGGATTGGAGCTCTTTCCATCCCAAACCATCCCAGGATCCCACAAAAATCCTGTTCCCCACCAGCACCGCGGATCCCGGGTGTGGGGCTGGCCCCGTTGCTCTGCCACCATTCCCAAAATCCTTCTCCCGGCGGCAAAGGAGGGATGGAAGGAACCGGGAGGGGATGGAAAGGCTGGAAAGGGATTGAAGGTACCAGGAGAAGACACCGGGAAGGGCTGGAAGGCACTGGGAGAAAGCACTGGGAGGAGATGGAAAGACTGGGAAGGGATGGAGAGCACCGGGAGGAGATGGAAGAACTGGGAAAGGCTGGAAGGCACTGGGAAGGAATGGAGAGCACCGGGAGGAGGCACCGGGAGGAGCTGGAAGGACTGGGAAGGGATGGAGAGCACTGGGAGGAGGCACCGGGAAGGGCTGGGAGGACTGGGAAGGGCTGGAAGGCACCGGGAAGGGATGGAAGGAACCGGGAGGGGCTGGAAGGCACTGGGGGGAGATGGAAGGCACCGATAGGGGATGGAAGGGCTGGGAAGTGATGGAAGGAACCAGGAGAAGGAACCAGGAAGGGCTGGAGAGCACCGGGAGGGGATGGAAAGGCTGGAAAGGGATGGAAGGCACCAGGAGAAGACACCGGGAAGGGCTGGAAGGCACTGGGAGAAAGCACTGGGAGGAGATGGGGGAACTGGGAAGGGCTGGAAGGCACCGGGAGGAGATGGAAGGACTGGGAAAGGCTGGAAGGCACTGGGAAGGGATGGAGAGCACCGGGAGGAGGCACTGGGAGGAGATGGAAGGAACCGGGAAGGGATGGAAGGGCTGGGAATTGATGGAAGGAACCAGGAGAAGGAACCGGGAGGGGGTGGAAGGCACCAGGAGAAGACACCGGGAAGGGCTGGAAGGCACTGGGAGAAAGCACTGGGAGGAGATGGAAAGACTGGGAAAGGCTGGAAGGCACCGGGAAGGAATGGAGAGCACCGGGAGGAGCTGGGAGGACTGGGAAGGGCTGGAAGGACTGGGAAGGGTTGGAAGGACTGGGAAGGGCTGGAGAGCACCGGGAGGAGGCACCGGGAGGGGATGGAAGGACCGGGAAGGGATGGAAGGGCTGGGAAGTGATGGAAGGAACCAGGAGAAGGAACCGGGAGGGGATGGAAGGACCAGGAAGGGCTGGAGAGCACCGGGAGGGGATGGAAAGGCTGGAAAGGGCTGGAAGGCACTGAGAGAAAGCACTGGGAGGAGATGGGAGAACTGGGAAGGGCTGGAAGGCACCGGGAGGAGGCACTGGGAGGAGATGGAAAGACTGGGAAGGTATTGAAGGCACCAGGAGAAGGCACCGGGAGGAGATGGAAGGGCTGGGATGGGATGGAGAGCACAGGGAGAAGGCACCGGGAGGAGCTGGAAGGCACCAGGAGGAGGAACCGGGAAGGGCTGGAAGGACTGGGAAGGGCTGGAAGGACTGGGAAGGGCTGGAGAGCACCGGGAGAAGGCACCGGGAAGGACTGGGAAGGACTGGAAGGACTGGGAAGGGCTGGAGAGCACCGGGAGGAGGCACTGGGAAGGACTGGAAGGACTGGGAAGGGTTGGAAGGACTGGGAAGGGCTGGAGAGCACCGGGAGGAGGCACTGGGAAGGACTGGGAAGGACTGGAAGGACTGGGAAGGACTGGAGAGCACCGAGAGGAGGCACCGGGAAGGGCTGGGAAGGGCTGGAAGGACTGGGAAGGGCTGGAAGGACTGGGAAGGACTGGAAGGACTGGGAAGGACTGGAGAGCACCGGGAGGAGGCGGAAGGACCGGAGCTCTCTCAGGCAGCCAAGGCCCCTCCCGTCTGCTCCAACTCCTCTGCTGCCGCTCTAATTGCAGCACATCAGAGGTAATTATAGGTGCACTAATTATAGGGGCAGTAATTATGGGTGCAGCGGCGGGCGGCTCTGGCAGGAGCCCCGCGGGGAGCCCGGGGCTGCATCCGCTTCCCCCCAAAAATCCCGGATCTATTTCGGGGATCTGCCCCTGCCCCCAGCTCATCCCACACCCCACAGCCCCATTTCTGATCCCACAGCCTAAATCCCACACCCCACAGCCCCATTCCGGATTCCACAGCCCCATTCCGGATCCCACAGCCCCATCCCACACCCCACAGCCCCATCCCACACCCCACAGCCCCATTTCTGATCCCACAGCCTAAATCCCACACCCCACAGCCCCATTCCAGATCCCACAGCCCCATTCCGGATCCCACAGCCCCATCCCACACCCCACAGCCCCATCCCAAATCCCACAGCCCCATTCCGGATCCCACAGCCCCATCCCACACCCCACAGCCCCATCCCACACCCCACAGCCTCATCCCAAATCCCACAGCCCCATTCCGGATCCCACAGCCTCATCCCACACCCCACAGCCTCATCCCAAATCCCACAGCCCCATCCCAAATCCCACAGCCTCATCCCACACGCCACAGCCCCATTCCGGATTCCACAGCCCCATTCCGGATATCCCACAGCCTCATCCCACACCCCACAGCCCCATCCCACACCCCACAGCCCCATCCCAAATCCCACAGCCCCATCCCAAATTCCACAGCCCCATCCCACACCCCACAGCCCCATCCCACACCCCACAGCCTCATCCCAAATCCCACACCCCACAGCCTCATCCCAAATCCCACAGCCCAATTCCAGACCCCACAGCCCCATCCCACACCCCACAGCCCAAATCCCACAGCCCAAATCCCACACCCCACAGCCCCATCCCACACCCCACAGCCCCATCCCACATCCCACAGCTCCATCCCACACCCCACAGCCTCATCCCACACCCCACAGCCCCATCCCACATCCCACAGCTCCATCCCACATCCCACAGCTCCATCCCACACCCCACAGCCTCACCCCACAGCCTCATCCCACAGCCCCATCCCAAATCCCACATCCCACAGCCCCATCCCACATCCCACAGCCCCATCCCAAATCCCCATTCCGCTCTCTGGGATGGAAAAGCGGCTCCATCACCCCCTGGATCCCCCCCTGGCTCCAGGCCTCTGCTCCTCCTGGGAAATTTCCACTGGGGAATTGTTTTCAGTAAATAACTTAAATTTTAAAAAATATAGACGTATTTTTAAGATTTTTAATTCGCTGGGGGATTTTTACGGGGGGAATTTGGCAGAGGAAGAGGAACCCACTGTCTGAACCAACCCAGAGCTTCTCCCGGGGAGAATCAACTGTGGATCCGCCCCGAAATTCCCGCTGGGAAGGATCTGGGAGGGATCTGGGAAGGATCTGGGAAGGATCTGGGAGCCTCTGCTCCCATGGCTCTGGAAAAAGCAGCGGGGAGCCACAGCGAGAGCAGCCAGGGCTGGGAGGCAGCGAGGGATCGGGGCTCAGACAGCTCCGGGGAGGAGGAGGAGGAAGATGAGGATGAGGATGAGGATGAGGAGAAGGAGGAGGAGGAGGAAGATGAGGAAGGAAGAAGAGGGAGAGGGAGAGGAAGGGGAAGGGGAAGGGGAAGGGGAAGGGGAAGGGGAAGGGGAAGGGGAAGGGGAAGGGGAAGGGGAAGGGGAAGGGGAAGGGGAAGGGGATGGGGATGGAAAATGAGGATGAGGATGAGGAGGATGAGGATGAGAATGATGAGGAGGATGAGGATGAGGAGGATGCAGATGAGAAGGATGAGGATGAGGATGAGGATGAGGATGAGGATGAGGAGGATGAGGATGAGAATGATGAGGAGGATGAGGAGGATGAGGATGAGAATGATGAGGAGGATGAGGATGAGGAGGATGCAGATGAGAAGGATGAGGATGAGGATGAGGATGAGGATGAGGATGAGGATGAGGATGAGGATGAGAATGAGAATGAGGAGGAGGATGAGGATGAGGAGAAGGAAAAAGAACCCAGGCAGCACCAGCAGGAGGGAAGGCTGGGAATGGGAGATGGGAATGGGGACTGGGGGTGGGGAAAACCTTTCCTCTGTCCCTATGGGATGGAGACAAATCCTTCCCCTGCCCCTGTGGGATGGGGACACCCCTTTTCCCTGTCCCACTGGGATGGGGACACCCCTTTTCCCTGTCCCTATGGGATGGGGACAAATCCCTCCCCTGTCCCTGTGGGATGGGGACACTTTTCCCTGTCCCTATGGGATGGGGACACTTTCCCCTCTCCCTATGGGATGGGGACTCCCCTTTTCCCTGTCCCTATGGGATGAGGACACCCCTTTTCCCTCTCCCAGTGGGATGGGGAAAACCCTTTTCTGTGCCTCACTGGGATGGGGACACTTTCCCCTGTCCCAGTGGGATGGGGACAAATCCCTCCCCTGCCCCTATGGGATGGGGACACCCCTTTTCCCTTTCCCAGTGGGATGGGGACACTTTCCCCTATCCCAGAGGGATGGAGACACCCCTTTTCCCTTTCCCTATGGAATGGGGACATTTTTCCCTGTCCCTATGGGATGGGGACACTTTTCCCTCTCCCAGAGGGATGAGGACACCCCTTCTTCCCTGCCCCTATGGGATGGGGACACCCCTTTTCCCCTGTCCTTATGGGATGGGGACACTTTTCCCTTTCCCTATGGGATGGGAACACTTTTCCCCCTCCCAGTGGGATGGGGACACTTTTCCCTGTCCCTGTGGGATGGGGACACTTTCCCCTATCCCAGTGGGATGGGGACACCCCTTTTCCCTGTCCCAATGGGATGGGGACACTTTCCCCTATCCCAGTGGGATGGGGACACTTTTCCCTGCCCCTATGGAATGGGAACAAACCCCTGTCCCTATGGGATGGGAACAAATCCCTGTCCCTATGGAATGGGAACAAATCCCTGTCCCTATGGGATGGGAACAAACCCCTGTCCCTATGGAATGGGAACAAATCCCTGTCCCTATGGGATGGGAACAAATCCCTGTCCCTATGGAATGGGAACAAATCCCTGTCCCTATGGGATGGGAACAAATCCCTGTCCCTATGGAATGGGAACAAATCCCTGTCCCTATGGGATGGGAACAAACCCCTGTCCCTATGGAATGGGAACAAATCCCTGTCCCTATGGGATGGGAACAAATCCCTGTCCCTATGGGATGGGAACAAATCCCTGTCCCTGTGGAATGGGAAAAAACCCCCGCCCCTATGGGATGGGAACAAATCCCTGTCCCTATGGGATGGGAACAAACCCCTCCCCTGTCCCCAGCTCCTCTGACAATTCCCAGCCTCTCCCCTCACCTTGCAGCAGGATTTTTGTCACCAAAATCCAGCGACTTCGGGGACAAAATCCACCTCCACCCCTTCCCTGACCCCTTCCAGCTTTTTTTTTGTTTTTCCCGGGATCAAAGCGGCGCCGGTTCCCTCCAGGTGCTGGCAACCCTTGGGAAGGGTCAGGAGCCGCTTTAGGGCCGGGAGACAAAGCTCATTAAGGACCTAATTAGCGGTGCCGAGGTGGCCTCGGTGTCGCTGCCACCTCCGGCGGGAGCGGCGCCGCTTTCATCCCCCTCAGACAGAGGCTGGAGCGGCGGAAAAGCAGACGGGAGGCAGGAAAAATGGTCCAAAAGGTCGGGAAAAGGGTTTTTTTTGTTTGTTTTTTGGGGTTTTTTTCTCCGTCATTCCCGCCTCTGATCCCACGTCAAACATCCTTTGGGAATGTGAGCCCGGAGCTCCGTGACTCAGCCGGGTGCTGCCGGGGATTTGCAGCTCCTGGTTTGGAGCTGGGGTTGTTCTGGGTGGGAAAGATCCCCCAAATCCCCCCAAATCCCACAAATCCCACAAATTCTATGCCCTGCCCTGTTCTGTGCTTCCTGTGCTGGGTTTGACCTCTGCAGGTGCTGCCTGGTTTGTCCAAACATTGAATCCCAAAGGAGCATCGCCACTGGATCCCCCAAAAAATCACCATCAGATCCCTAAAGACATCACCACTGGATCCCAAAAAACATCACCACTGGATCCCAAAAAACCCGACACCACTGGATCCCAAAAAACCCGACACCACTGGATCCCCCCCCAAAAAATCACCATTGGATCCCAAAAAACTGTCACCATTGAATCCCAAAAAACTGTCACCATTGAATCCCAAAAAACTGTCACCATTGAATCCCAAAAAACCATCACCACTGAATCCCAAAAAACTGTCACCATTGAATCCCAAAGGAGCATCAACACTGAATCCCAAAAAACATCATCACTGGATCCCAAAAAACCATCACAATTGAATCCCAAAGATCCATCACCACTGTATCCCTATAAAACATCACCACTGGATCCCAAAAAACCATCACCAGTGAATCCCAAAGGAGCATCACCACTTGATCCCCCAAAAAATCACCCCTGAAACCCAAAAAACCCGACACCACTGAATCCCAAAGATCCATCACCATTGGATCCCTATAAAACATCACCGTTGAATCCCAAAGGAGCATCACCACTGAATCCCAAAATAAATCTCCATTGAATCCCAAAAAAAGTCACCACTGAATCCCAAAGAACCATCACGATTGAATCCCAAAGAATTGTCACCACTGTAACCCTAAAAAACATCACCCTTGGATCCCAAAAATCATCTCCAGTGAATCCCAAAATAAAGTCACCATTGGACCCCAAAATCTGTCACCATTGAATCCAAGAAAACCATCACCACTGAATCCCAAAAACATCACCACTGAATCCCAAACCATCACCACTGAATCCCAAAAAACCCAGCACCACTGAATCCCAAAGAAACCTCACCATTGAATCCCCCCGAAAATCATCACCACTGAATCTCCCAAAAAATCTCCATTGAATCCCAAAAAAAGTCACCACTGGATCCCAAAAAACCATCACCAGTGAATCCCAAAGGAGCATCACCACTTGATCCCCCAAAAAATCACCGCTGAAACCCAAAAAACCCGACACCACTGAATCCCAAAGATCCATCACCATTGGATCCCTACAAAACATCACCGTTGAATCCCAAAGGAGCATCACCACTGAAACCCAAAATAAATCTCCATTGAATCCCAAAAAACCATCACCAGTGAATCCCAAAAAAAGTCACCACTGAATCCCAAAGAGCCATCACGATTGAATCCCAAAGAATTGTCACCATTGTATCCCTAAAAAACATCACCATTGGATCCCAAAAATCATCACCAGTGAATCCCAAAATAAAGTCACCATTGGACCCCAAAATCTGTCACCATTGAATCCAAGAAAATCATCACCACTGAATCCCAAAAACATCACCACTGAATCCCAAACAATCACCACTGAATCCCAAAAAACCCAGCACCACTGAATCCCAAAGAAACCTCACCATTGAATCCCCCCGAAAATCATCACCACTGAATCTCCCAAAAAATCTCCATTGAATCCCAAAAAAAGTCACCACTGGATCCCAAAAAACCATCACCAGTGAATCCCAAAGGAGCATCACCACTTGATCCCCCAAAAAATCACCGCTGAAACCCAAAAAACCCGACACCACTGAATCCCAAAGATCCATCACCATTGGATCCCTACAAAACATCACCGTTGAATCCCAAAGGAGCATCACCACTGAAACCCAAAATAAATCTCCATTGAATCCCAAAAAACCATCACCAGTGAATCCCAAAAAAAGTCACCACTGAATCCCAAAGAGCCATCACGATTGAATCCCAAAGAATTGTCACCATTGTATCCCTAAAAAACATCACCCTTGGATCCCAGAAATCATCTCCAGTGAATCCCAAAATAAAGTCACCATTGGACCCCAAAATCTGTCACCATTGAATCCAAGAAAACCATCACCACTGAATCCCAAAAACATCACCACTGAATCCCAAACAATCACCACTGAATCCCAAAAAACCCAGCACCACTGAATCCCAAAGAAACCTCACCATTGAATCCCCCCAAAAGCCATCACCACTGAATCCCCCAAAAAATCTCCATTGAATCCCAAAAAAAGTCACCCCTGAATCCCAAAAAACCATCACAATTGAATCCCAAAGAACCATCACCACTGGATCCCTATAAAACATCACCACTGGATCCCAAAAAACCATCACCAGTGAATCCCAATGGAGCATCACCACTTGATCCCCCAAAAAACCCGACACCACTGAATCCCAAAGATCCATCACCATTGGATCCCTACAAAATATCACCGTTGAATCCCAAAGGAGCATCACCACTGAATCCCAAAATAAATCTCCATTGAATCCCAAAAAACCGTCGCCAGTGAATCCCAAAAAACGTCACCACTGAATCCCAAAGAGCCATCACGATTGAATCCCAAAGAATTGTCACCATTGTATCCCTAAAAAACATCACCCTTGGATCCCAGAAATCATCTCCAGTGAATCCCAAAATAAAGTCACCATTGGACCCCAAAATCTGTCACCATTGAATCCAAGAAAACCATCACCACTGAATCCCAAAAACATCACCACTGAATCCCAAAAACATCACCACTGAATCCCAAAAACATCACCACTGAATCCCAAACAATCACCACTGAATCCCAAAAAACCCAGCACCACTGAATCCCAAAGAAACCTCACCATTGAATCCCCCCGAAAATCATCACCACTGAATCCCAAAATAAATCTCCATTGAATCCCAAAGAACCATCACGATTGAATCCCAAAGAATTGTCACCATTGTATCCCTAAAAAACATCACCATTGGATCCCAAAAATCATCACCAGTGAATCCCAAAATAAAGTCACCATTGGACCCCAAAATCTGTCACCATTGAATCCAAGAAAATCATCACCACTGAATCCCAAAAACATCACCACTGAATCCCAAACAATCACCACTGAATCCCAAAAAACCCAGCACCACTGAATCCCAAAGAAACCTCACCATTGAATCCCCCCGAAAATCATCACCACTGAATCTCCCAAAAAATCTCCATTGAATCCCAAAAAAAGTCACCATTGAATCCCCAAACCCCATCACCACTGAATCCCAAAAAAAATCACAATTGAATCCCAAAAAACATCACGATTGAATCCCAAAGAATCGTCACCCTTGAATCCCTAAAAAACATCACCGTTGAATCCCCCGAAAAAATCACCACTGAATCCCAGAAAAAGGTCACCACTGAATCCCAAAGGAGCATCACCACTGAATCCCTAAAAGACATCACCATTGGATCCCAAAAAACCATCACCAGTGAATCCCCCCAAAAATCACCACTGAATCCCAAAAAAAGTCACCACTGAATCCCAAAAAACCATCACATTTGAATCCCAAAGAAGCATCAGCACTGTATCCCTAAAAGACATCACCACTGAATCCCAAACAATCCCCACTGAATCCCAAAAACATCACCACTGAATCCCAAACAATCACCACTGAATCCCAAAAAACCCAGCACCACTGAATCCCAAAGAAACCTCACCATTGAATCCCCCCGAAAATCATCACCACTGAATCTCCCAAAAAATCTCCATTGAATCCCAATAAAAGTCACCATTGAATGCCAAAAAACCATCACCAGTGAATCCCCCCAAAAATCACCATTGAATCCCAAAAAAAGTCACCATTGAATCCCCAAACTCCATCAGCACTGAATCTCAAAAAACCATCACAATTGAATCCCAAAAAATCATCACAATTGAATCCCAAAGAACCATCACCATTGTATCCCTAAAAAACATCACCAGTGAATCCCAAAACCCCATCACCACTGGATCCCAAAAAACCATCACCACTGGATCCCTAAAAGACATCACCAGTGAATCCCAAACAATCACCACTGAATCCCAAAAAACCCAACATGGCTGAATCCCAAAAATCCCAACACCACTGAATCCCAAAAATCCATCACCACTGAATCCCAAAAAACATCACCACTGAATCCCAAAAAACATCACCACTGAATCCCCCCCAAAACCACCGGGACACGAATAGGGAGGAACACGGAGGAAAAGGAATTTTTCCTGAAGGGAAGTGGATTCCCGATCCCGATCCCGATCCCGATCCCGATCCCCTGGATCAGGGAATGGCTCTGGGATGGGATCCTGGAGAACACCGATGGGGAGGGAGGCAAGGAAAAGGAATTTTTAGGAACCCCAAGGAACCTCCAGGAGCACCAAGGATCATTTTAGGAACTCCAAGGATCCTCCAGGAGCAGCAGGAATCCTCCAGGAACACCAGAGATCCCTCCAAGGATCCTCCAGGAACTCCAAGGATCCTCCAGGAGCACCAGGGATCATTTTAGGAACTCCAAGGATCCTCCAGGAGCACCAAGGAACCTCCAGAAACACCAAGGATCATAAGGAACCTCCAGGAGCACCAGGGATCCTCTAGGATCACCAAGGATCCTCCAGGAGCACCAGGAATCGCTATGGATGCACCAGGGATCCTTCCAGGAACACCAAGGATCCCTCTAGGAACTCCAAGGATCCCTCCAGGGACTCCAAGGATCCTCCAGGAACACCAGAGATACCTCCAAGGATCATTTTAGGAACTCCAAGGATCCTCCAGGAACACCAGGGATCCTCTAGGATCACCAAGGATCCTTCCAGGAGCACCAGGATCTTTCCAGGAGCAACAAGGATCCATCCAGAAACTCCAAGGATCCCTCCAAGATCATCAGGGATCATTTTAGGAACTCCAAGGATCCATCCAGGGACTCCAAGGATCCTCCAGGAACACCAGGGATCCTCTAGGACCACCAGGAATTGATATGGAAGCACCAGGGATCCTTCCAGGAGCACCAGGATCCCTCCAGGAACTCCAAGGATCCTCCAGGATCGCCAGGGATCATTTTAGGAACTCCAAGGATCCCTCCAGGAACACCACAGATAATTTTAGGAGCACCAAAGATCCTCCAGGATCACCATGGATCCTTCCAGGAACATCCGGGATCATTTTAGGAACACCAAGGCTCCTCCAGGAACACCACAGATAATTTTAGGAACACCAAAGATCCTCCAGGATCACCAGGGATCCCTTCAGGATCCCTCCAGGAACATCTGGGATCATTTTAGGAACACCCAAAATTCCTCCAGGAACACACAGGATCCTTCCAGGAGCACCAGGGGTCCCTCCAAGGATCCCTCCAAGGACATCCAGGATCATTTTAGGAACACCAGGGATACTCCAGGATCACCAGGGATCCCTTCAGGATCCCTCCAGGATCCCAAATCTCCACAAATCCCCCCCCAATTCCTCCGCCAAAAACTCAGGAAGCGACGCCTCAATCACAGATCCCAACACAAAATCCAGGCAGGATCCTCCTAAAAACATCCCAAAAGTCGGGGCTCCGGGTGCTGCCCTCACCCACCACGCTCCTGGCTCCCGAATTCCCGGGAAATCATGGAATTAAAAAAAAAAACAGGGAAAAGGGGAGGAAGGCGCCGGCCCCCGGTACTGACCTGGAGACTTTAAACAAAGGGAACAGAGTCCTGGCTTCTTCCCGCCCGCAATTCCATGGAGCCCTGGGTAGGGACAGGAAAGGAGGAGATTCATGAATGGGAAATTCCAGCCGGGAATTTTTTTATCCTGGTTTTTGTTTTGGTTTTTTTTTTTTTTTTTTTTGCCGGGAATGTGGTAAAAAAAATATGGAGGGAGGTGGAAAAGAAAGAAATGAATGGGAGCGAGCGGAACACAGAGAAAATCCCAAATAAAACAGGGGGAAAACGTGGAGAGAGAGGTGGGGAAAAGAGGGGGAAATCCCAGTGGATCCCATGGATCTCATGGATAAAGGGTTGGGAATGGCGTCCCCACAGGTGGGAATTTGTTGCTGCTTGTAGGGAGGGAAATATCCCAAAATAGGGAGAGGGAGATCCCAAAATGGGGCGGGGAAAATCCTTTGGGAATATCCCAAAATGGGGAGGGGAAAATCCTTTGGGAATATCCCAAAATGGGGGGGGGGGGAAATCCTTTGGGAATATCCCAAAATGGGGAGGGGAAAATCCTTTGGGAATATCCCAAAATGGGGGGGGGGGGAAATCCTTTGGGAATATCCCAAACCAGGGACGGGAATACCCCAAAACAGGGAGAGGAATATCCCAAAACAGGGAGAGGAATATCCCGAAACAGGAAGGGGAAAATCCTTTGGGAATATCCTGAGACAGGGAGGGGAACATCCCAAATCTAGGAGAGGAATACCCCAAAATGGGGAGGGGAATATCCCAAAACAGGGACAGGAATATCCCAAAATGGGGAGGGGAAAATCCTTTGGGAATATCCCAAAATGGGGAGGGGAAAATCCTTTGGGAATATCCCAAAACAGGGAGAGGAATATCCCAAATCAGGGAGAGGAATATCCCAAAATGGGGAGCAGAATATCCCAAAACAGGGATGGAAATACCCCAAAATAGGGAGAGGGAGATCCCAAAATGGGGAGGGGAAAATCCTTTGGGAATACCCCAAAACAGGGAGGGGAATATCCCAAAACAAGGAGAGGGAGATCCCAAAATGGGGAGGGGAAAATCCTTTGGGAATATCCTGAAACAGGGAGGGAAAACCCCAAATCTAGGAGAGGGAGATCCCAAAACGGGGAGGGGAAAATCCTTTGGGAATATCCCAAACCAGGGAGGGGAAAATCCTTTGGGAATATCCCAAACCAGGGGCAGGAATATCCCAAACCAGGCTCCAACGCGACCCCAAAAGATCCCATTCCACACCTGTGGGGTCCCGGGGCTCAGCTCCAGGTGGGATTTTTATTGGGATGAGGAGCTGTGGGCATGGAAGGATAAAAATTCATGGAATTCTGTGGGATTTTTTTCCTGGAGAATGCACGGAAAGGGCTTCTGCTGGCCCCAAACCCCAAAAATCCGATTCTGGCTGGCCCCAAACCCCCAAAATTCCCCTTCCCAATCCCAATTTTGGGGTCTGACCCCACTGACTCGCCCTGACCCCATCCCTGGGAGCCGCCACGATCCCAGAATGGATACGGGGGGAATTTTGGGGAGGAAAAAAAGGGATTCTCAGGTCGCTTTCCCTCCACCCCATGGATCCACACCTCGGAGCATCCCATTCCCAAGCTGCTGATCCCAGATCCTATAAAACATCCCAGAGCTGCTCTGAGCCTTTTTTGGGGGGGTTTTGGGGTCCCGGGGTGAGCAGGACAGGGAGAAAGGGGACAGGGATCCTACAAGGATCCCTTTCTTTGCCAGAGGGAAGGTGGGAAAGGGCTCCAGGATCTTTCCTGCACCCCAAAACCAATCCTGGGGAATTCAGAATTCCTGGGGAGTGCTGCTGAATCTTTGGGATGGGTAAAAAAAACCGGGAGGAGCCTTTTAATCCCTGTTATCCCTGGATTTTTTGGGGGGTTTAGCTACAAAAAAAGAGGGATTTTGGTGGCTCCCGGCGGCGGATCCAAAATCTGGGAATGGATTTCACACCCGGTGTGAGCAAATCATCTCCGAGAAGTGGAAAAAAAGCAGGAAAACAACAGGAAAAAAAAAAAGGATGGGATGTGAGCGGAAAATCCTTCAGAAATTCACTTCATTCCTTTGTTTTGATAATTGCGGATGGCGGTTAATTATTTATGGGGCGTTTTGTAAGGTGCCAGGAATTCCTGCGGGAGTTTCCTTCCTCCTCCCGGCTCCCGGTGACACCTGAGAGGCCAAAAAAATTGGGGATTTTTAGGGGAAAAAAGAGAAAGGAGGAAGCCGAGAGAGGCTCCTTTGGTTTTCCAAACCTCCCTCGGGAATTTCGTGGCGCCGAGGGAAAGGGAGAGGCCGCAATTCCCAGCTGGAATCAAAGCCAGGATTTAATCTCGGCCTCACCTCGGGCTCGGGATTTGCCCTGGGAGCTCCCGGACTTCCCAAAATTTGGGATGGGAGGGAGAGAAAAGCTGGGAAAAGCTCCCAGTTATCACCCAGGAGCTGTTTGGGATGAGATGGGGAGGCCAAAAAATTCCCTCGGGGGTCCTGGGATGAGACCCTGGAGACTCCCAGGGAGAATCCATCCTGTGCTGAGCTTCCTCATTCCCGGGATTTGAGGGAGCTTTGGAATTTTTTTGGCTTTGGAAGCCCCCGAGGGAGCAGCGCAGGAGCCTGGGACCATCGAGGGTGGGGACGGGGAGGGAAAAAAGGGAGGGAGGGATGGAGCAGGGATATTCCCGGGGGAAGGAGAGGAGGAGGAGGAGGAGGAGGAGGAGGAGGAGGAGGAGGAGGAGGAGGAGGAGGACGAGGAGGACGAGGAGGAGGAGGAGGAGGAGGAGGAGGAGGAGGAGGCGGAGGAGGAGGAGGAGGAAGGCACCACCGCGGTGTCCTTGAGTGTCCTTTGGAGGCTCCGAGGTTCGGGAAGGGCTGAAAATTCCCGGCCGCTCCTGCCTTTGATTCCCGGCTCGGGGGAGAGGGAAGGAGGAGGGGAGGGAGGGAGGGAGGGAGGGAAGGAGGGAGGGAGGGAGAGAGGGAGGGAGGGAGGGAGGGAGAGAGGGAGGGAGGGAGGGAGAGAGGGAGAGAGGGAGAGAGGGAGAGAGGGAGGGAGGAAAGGAGGAGGAGAGGGAGGGAGGGAGGGAGGGGACACGGCCACACCCTGCCCTGCCAGGACCTGGAGACCCTTCGGAGGGGACACCGAGGGAGATGGACACTGGGAGATGGAGATGGAGGGAGATGGATGCAGGAGATGGACACAGGAGATGGATGCGGAGGAAGATGGACACAAGATGGACACAGGGAGATGGACGTGGAGGGGAATGGACAGAGGGAGATGGACACAAGATGGACATGGAGATGGACACAGGAGACGGACATGGAGATGGACACGGAGGGAGATGCACATGGAGGGAGATGGACACGCAAGGGACACAGGGAGATGGACACAGGGGATGGACATGGAGATGGACACGGAGATGGACACAGGAGATGGACACAGGGGATGGACATGGAGATGGACACGGAGATGGACACAGGAGATGGACACAGGGGATGGACATGGAGATGGACACGGAGGGAGATGCACATGGAGGGAGATGGACACGCAAGGGACACAGGGAGATGGACACAGGGGATGGACATGGAGATGGACACGGAGATGGACACAGGGAGATGGATGCAGGAGATGGACAGAGGAGATGGATGCAGGAGCTGGACACACGATGGACACAGGAGATGGATGCAGAGGGAGATGGACACAGGGAGATGGACACAGGGAGATGGAGGGAGATGGACACAGGAGATGGATGCAGGAGATGGACACAGGGAGATGGACATGGAGAGGAATGGACAGAGGGAGATGGACAGAGGAGATGGATGCAGAGGAAGATGGACACAGGAAATGGACACAGGGGATGGACACATGATGGACACAGGAGATGGATGCAGGGGATGGACACAGGGGATGGACACAAGTTGGACACAAGATGGACACAGGATGGACACGGAGATGGACACAGGAGATGGACACAGGAGATGGAGGGAGATGGATGCAGGAAGATGGACAGAAGATGGACGCAGGAAGATGGACAGAAGGTGGACACAGGAGATGGACACAGGAGATGGACACAGGAGATGGACACAGGGAGATGGATGCAGGGGATGGACACAGAGATGGACAGAGGAGATGGACACAGGAGATGGACACAGGAGATGGACACGGAGATGGACACAGGAGATGGACACAGGGAGATGGACACAGGATGGACACAAGATGGACACAGGATGGACACAGGAGATGGACACAGAGGGAGATGGACACAAGATGGACAGAGGAGATGGACAGAGGAGATGAACACAAGATGGATACAGGAGATGGACACAGGGAGATGGACAGAGGGAGATGGAGAGGAATGGACAGAGGGAGATGGACACACAGGGAGATGGAGGGAGATGGACACAGAGATGGATGCAGGAGATGGAGGGAGACGGATGCAGGGAGATGGACACGGGATGGACGCAGGAGATGGATGAAGGAGATGGACAGAGGAGATGGACACAGGAGATGGATGAAGGAGATGGACACAGGAGATGGACACAAGATGGACACAGCAGATGGACACGGAGATGGACACAGGGAGATGGACACAGGGAGATGGACATGGAGCTGGATGCAGGAGATGGACACAGGAGATGGACACAGAGATGGACATGGAGATGGACACAGGAGATGGACACAAGATGGACACAGGAGATGGACATGGAGATGGATGTAGGAGATGGAGGGAGATGGACACAGGAGATGGACACAAGATTGGCACAGGAGATGGACACAGGAGATGGACACAAGATTGGCACAGGAGATGGACACAAGATGGACACAGGAGATGGACATGAAGCTGGACATGGAGCTGGACACAGGGAGATGGAGATGGAGGGAGATGGGCGCTGAAGGAGATGGACGCAGGAGATGGACATGGAGATAGACACACGATGGACACACACGGAGATGAACACAGGGAGATGGACACAGGGAGATGGACACGGAGGGAGATGGACACAGGGGATGGACACAAGACGGACACAGGAGATGGACATGGAGGGAGATGGACACAGGAGATGGACACAGGGGAAAAATGGGACAATTTGGGGGAAATTCTGGCAGATCAGGAGCCAAACGTTTCCCATCCTGGTGGCTGCAGGAGGATGAGTGGGAGCTGGATTTGGGATCCAGCAGCATTCCCTAGGATTGGAGCCCGGGAGGAGCCACAATTCCTGAAAAAGGGAGGATTTGGAAAGATTGGGATAGGAAGGGATAAACTGAGGTGGGAAAAACCCCAAAACAACAACTGGGAGCAGGGAAGGGCATCCACATTCCGGATCCGGGATCCAAATCCCATCCCTGCGTCCTTTTCCTTGTGTCCCTTCCCGAGGTCCGGGCCCTAAAGATGTCCTGGAATTGCCAGGGGATAATGGGGTGGGAATGGGGGAGAATCCAGGGGGAATGGGGTGGGAATGGGGGAGAATCCAGGGAAAATGGGGTGGGAATGGGGGAGAATCCAGGGATAATGGGGTGGGAATGGGGGAGAATCCGGGGATAATGGGGTGGGAATGGGGGAGAATCCAGGGATAATGGGGTGGGAATGGGGGAGAATCCAGGGATAATGGGGTGGGAATGGGGGAGAAGCCGCTCCCTGCCTCCCTTTTCCCAATCCTGGAACGCTGGCTCCCAGTTTGGAGCTGGGATGCTGCTCCTACATTTTCCAGTTTGGAGCTGGAATTCGGCTCCCACAGTTCCCAGTTTGGAGCTGGGATTCAGCTCCCACAGTTCCCAGTTTGGAGCTGGGATGCTTCTCCCACATTCCCAGTTTGGAACTGGAATTCATCTCCCACATTTCCCAGTTTGGAGCTGGGATGCAGCTCCCACAATTCCCAGTTTGGAGCTGGGATGCAGCTCCCACAATTCCCAGTTTGGAGCTGGGATTCAGCTCCCACAGTTCCCAGTTTGGAGCTGGGATGCAGCTCCCACATTTCCCAGTTTGGAGCTGGAATTCATCTCCCACATTTCCCAGTTTGGAGCTGGAATTCGGCTCCCACAGTTCCCAGTTTGGAGCTGGGATTCAGCTCCCACAATTCCCAGTTTGGAGCTGGGATTCAGCTCCCACATTTCCCAGTTTGGAGCTGGGATTCATCTCCCACATTTCCCGGTCTGGAGCTGGAATTCATCTCCCACATTTCCCAGTTTGGAGCTGGGATGCAGCTCCCACAATTCCCAGTTTGGAGCTGGGATGCAGCTCCCACATTTCCCAGTTTGGAACTGGAATTCATCTCCCACAACTCCCAGTTTGGAGCTGGGATTCAGCTCCCACATTTCCCAGTTTGGAGCTGGAATTCAGCTCCCACAACTCCCATTCCCGAGCTTTTTCCCGGATCACCG
Organism: Monarcha castaneiventris obscurior; assembly: GCA_026261815.1. NCBI lineage: Eukaryota > Metazoa > Chordata > Aves > Passeriformes > Monarchidae > Monarcha > Monarcha castaneiventris. The sequence goes on along the minus strand of JAMPIT010000020.1, from coordinate 140,152 downwards.
AGCTCCCGCCCTGCCTCCTCAATCAGAACATTCCAGCGGAGGGGAAACAACACAAACAACCCAGGAATGTTTTTTCCCCCCCTCTCCTTCCCTTCCTCTCCCTCCCACCCTCTCCATCAGCCCTTCTGTCGGAGATGAATCCTCAAAAATTACCAAAAAAAAAGGAAAAAAAAAAAGAAAAAAATCCCCAAACCCCGTCATTTCCATGGATTCTGAGGGAAAGGGGAGGGCGGAGGGAATAAAATGAATCCAGCTGACGGCAAAGTTCCATTGTGGAATCGGGGAGGCGTCAGCAGGAGCTGGAGGGTCCTCGAGTGCTGGAGCAGCTGCAGCCGGCGGGGAGGGAGCGGGGATCCGTGGGATGGGATCTGGGGATCTATGGGATGTATGGGATCTATGGGATGGGATCTATGGGATCTGTGGGATGGGATGGAATCAATGGCATGGGATGGGATCAATGGGATGGGATGGGATCAATGGGATGGGATGGAATCAATGGGATGGGATGGAATCAATGGGATGGGATCCATGGGATGGGATGGAATTAATGGGATCAATGGGATCAATGGGATCAATGGGATGGGATGGGATGGGACCAGTGGAATGGGATCAATGGGATGGGATGGGATCAATGGGATGGGATCAATGGGATGGGATGGGATCTGTGGGATGGGATGGGATGAGTTGGGATGGGATCTATGGGATCCATGAGATAGGGTGGGATGGGATGGGATCAGTGGGATGTGATGGGGTGGAGTGGGATGGGATCCATGGGATGGGATCCATGGGATTAATGGGATCAATGGGATGGGATGGGATGGGATCAATGGGATGGGATCAATGGGATGGGATGGGATGGGATGGGATGGGATGGGATGGGATGGGATGGGATGGGATGGGATGGGATGGGATGGGATGGGATGGGATGGGATGGGATGGGATGGGATGGGATGGGATGGGATGGGATGGGATGGGACAGAGAGCGGCTGAAGGGTCCCGGAGCACTGAAAATCCTCCCAGGGATGCATTTGGGATGTTCCTAAAGCCACATGTGCTCACGTGGGGGTTCAGATCCCACAGTTCCCAGTTTGGAACTGGAATTCAGCTCCCACAATGCCCAGTTCGGAGCTGGAATTCATCTCCCACAGTTCCCAGTTTGGAGCTGGAATTCATCTCCCACAGCTCCCAGTTTGGAACTGGGATGCAGCTCCCACAGTTCCCAGTCTGGAGCTGGGATGCAGCTCCCACAGATCCCAGTTTGGAGCTGGGATGCTTCTCCCACAGCTCCCAGTTTGGAACTGGAATTCGGCTCCCACCTTTCCCAGTTTGGAGCTGGGATTCATCTCCCACAGCTCCCAGTTTGGAGCTGGGATGCAGCTCCCACATTTCCCAGTTTGGAACTGGAATTCAGCTCCCACCTTTCCCAGTTTGGAGCTGGGATTCATCTCCCACAGCTCCCAGTTTGGAGCTGGGATGCTGCTCCCACATTCCCAGTTTGGAACTGGAATTCATCTCCCACATTCCCCAGTTTGGAGCTGGGATTCATCTCCCACAGCTCCCAGTTTGGAACTGGGATGCAGCTCCCACAGTTCCCAGTTTGGAGCTGGAATTCAGCTCCCACCTTTCCCAGTTTGGAACTGCGATTCATCTCCCACAGTTCCCAGTTTGGAACTGAGATGCAGCTCCCACAGCTCCCAGTCTGGAGCTGGAATTCATCTCCCACAGCTCCCATTTTGGAGCTGGGATGCAGCTCCCACAACTCCCAGCTTGGAACTGGGATTCAGCTCCCACAACTCCCAGTTTGGAGCTGGGATGCAGCTCCCACAGTGACCACTTTTGGGTTTGGAATGCAAAAACCCCACAAAATTTGGCCAAAAACCCTCCAGGCTCCACCCTGGGGACCTCGGACCTGGAGTTCTGTGGGATCACGGAATGATTTGGGCTGCAAGGACCCGGGAATTCCTCTCATCCCAAAGTTTGGCTCTGTGGGATCATCCCATTCCAAGCCCCAGCCCAGCAGGAAGCTCAGAGCCCCATTTCCCACCTCGGGGCGAGTTAATAACGACGAGGATGAAGAATAAATGATAAAGATAATAAAGAATAAACAATAAAGAGAATAAAGAATAAACAATAAAGAGAACAAGGAGAGTTCCCAAACTCGGCCACGGCTGCTGGGAAGGAGCCAACGGAGGGAATGGAGGAGGAGGAGGAGGAGGAAGAGGAGGAGGAGGAGGAAGAGGAGCAGGATTTTCGTGGCCACCAAACTGCCCCAAGCAGGGCTCTCTGTGCCCCCCCTGCCCCCCCCGTGCCCTTCCCGAGCACATCCCACCGGGAATTTTGCTGCTGACCCCCCCTCGGAGCTCCAGCACCTCCAAACCAAGGGCTGCCTGTGTGGGATTCTGAATTCCGAGTGGTGGGAAAACAGGGATGCAGCTCGGGCGTGGGGACACGACACCGGGGCCAGGGGGGCTGCCCCAAACTGGGGACCTTATCCCGGTACTGGGAATGTTATCCTGGCACTGGGAATGATCCCAGAACTGGGAATGATCCCAGCACTGGGGATGTTATCCCGGCACTGGGAATGTTATCCTGGCACTGGGAATGATCCCGGCACTGGGAATGATCCCGGCACTGGGAATGATCCCAGCACTGGGAATGATCCCTGCACTGGGAACGTTATCCCCGAACTGGGAATGATCCCGGCACTGGGAATGATCCCGGCACTGGGAATGATCCCTGCACTGGGAACGTTATCCCCGAACTGGGAATGATCCCGGCACTGGGAATGATCCCGGCACTGGGAATGATCCCAGCACTGGGAATGATCCCGGCATTGGGAATGATCCCAGCACTGGGAACGTTATCCCCGAACTGGGAATGATCCCGGCACTGGGAATGATCCTGGCACTGGGAATGATCCCGGCACTGGGAATGATCCCAGCACTGGGGACGTTATCCCTGCACTGGGAATGATCCCAGCACTGGGAATGATCCCGGCACTGGGAACATTATCCTGGCACTGGGAATGATCCCGGCACTGGGGATGTTATCCCGGCACTGGGAATGTTATCCTGGCACTGGGAATGATCCCGGCACTGGGAATGATCCCTGCACTGGGAATGATCCCGGCACTGGGAATGATCCCTGCACTGGGAACGTTATCCCCGAACTGGGAATGATCCCGGCACTGGGAATGATCCCGGCACTGGGAATGATCCCAGCACTGGGAATGATCCCGGCATTGGGAATGATCCCAGCACTGGGAACGTTATCCCCGAACTGGGAATGATCCCGGCACTGGGAATGATCCTGGCACTGGGAATGATCCCGGCACTGGGAATGATCCCGGCACTGGGGACGTTATCCTGGCACTGGGAATGATCCCTGCACTGGGAATGATCGCAGCACTGGGAATGATCCCAGCACTGGGAATGATCCTGGCACTGGGGATGATCCCAGCACTGGGATCCCAGCACTGGGGATGATCCCAGCACTGGGAATGATCCCAGCACTGGGAATGATCCCAGCACTGGGGACGTTATCCTGGCACTGGGAATGATCCCAGCGCTGGGAATGATCCCAGCACTGGGAATGATCCCAGCACTGGGAATGATCCCTGCACTGGGAATGATCCCAGCACTGGGAATGATCCCAGCACTGGGAACATTATCCTGGCACTGGGAATGATCCCGGCACTGGGGATGATCCCGGCACTGGGAATGATCCCAGCACTGGGGATGTTATCCCGGCACTGGGAATGATCCCGGCACTGGGAATGATCCCTGCACTGGGAATGATCCCAGCACTGGGAATGATCCCGGCACTGGGAATGATCCCAGCACTGGGAATGATCCCGGCACTGGGAATGATCCCGGCACTGGGAATGATGTTGGCACTGGGAATGATCCCGGCACTGGGAATGATCCCAGCACTGGGAATGATCCCGGCACTGGGGACGTTATCCCGGCACTGGGAGTGATCCTGGCACTGGGAGTGATCCCAGCACTGGGAATGATCCCAGCATTGGGAATGATCCCAGCACTGGGAATGATCCTGGCACTGGGAGTGATCCCAGCACTGGGAATGATCCCAGCACTGGGAGTGATCCCAGCACTGGGAATGATCCCGGCATTGGGGACGTTATCCCGGCACTGGGAATGATCCTGGCACTGGGAATGATCCCAGCACTGAGTACAGAGCAAAATCTTGGATAACTTTTCCCAAAGCAGGACCCACCCTGCTCCGCACCTGCCTGGGCTCAGCTTCCCAAATCCCTCTCTGCCTCATCCCTGAGCCTCTCCAAAGCAGCCTGGAGCCCCTCCTTGGCTCCCCAGCATCCCTGGAATTAAAATCCCCACAGCAGGAGCCTCAGGGGGCTCATCCATGGCACAGCGCTCCGGAGAAACCCGGGATCATGGGATCAGCGAGGTTGGAAAAGCTCTCCAGGATCACCTCTCTCTCCTGGAGCTCCACAAGGTCCCTCCTGATCCTTATTTTCTCCACCATAAACATTCCGAGCTCCTTCAGCTCTCTCCTGGAGATCCACAAGATCCCTCCTGATCCTTATTTTCTCCCCCATAAACATTCCCAGCTCTCTCCTGGAGATCCACAAGGTCCCTCCCCATCCTTTTCTCCACCACAAACATTCCCAGCTCCCTCAGCTTTCTCCTGGAGATCCACAAGGTCTCTCCTGATCCTTTTCTCCACCGTAAACATTCCCAGCTCTCTCCTGGAGATCCACAAGGTCCCTCCCCATCCTATTTTCTCCAGCATAAACATTCCCAGCTCCCTCCTGGAGATCCACAAGGTCCCTCCTGATCCTTTCCTCCAGCATAAACATTCCCAGTTCTCTCCTGGAGATCCACAGGGTCCCTCCCGATCCTATTTCCTCCAGCATAAGCATTCCCAGCTCCCTCAGCTCTCTCCTGGAGATCCACAGGGTCCTTCCTGATCCTATTTTCTCCAGCATAAACATTCCCGGCTCCTGGAGCTCTCTCCTGGAGATCCACAAGGTCCCTCCCGATCCTTCTTTCCTCCAGCATAAGCATTCCCAGCTCTCTCAGCTCTCTCCTGGAGATCCACAAGGTCCCTCCCCATCCTATTTTCTCCTGGAGATCGACAAGATCCCTCCTGATCCTTTTTTCCTCCAGCATAAACATTCCCAGCTCTCTCCTAGAGATCCACAAGGTCCCTCCCCATCCTATTTTCTCCAGCATAAACATTCCCAGCTCCCTCAGCTCTCTCCTGGAGCTCCACAAGGTCCCTCCCCATCCTATTTTCTCCAGCACAAACATTCCCAGCTCTCTCCTGGAGATCCACAAGGTCCCTCCCGATCATTTTTTCCTCCAGCACAAACATTCCCAGCTCCCTCAGCTCTCTCCCGGAGCTCCAGACCCTTTCCCAGCTCGGGATTGCTCCATCCTGCCCCATCCCCGGCCTCGTGTGGCCCCAGGGCTCGGAGGCGGCCCCGGCGCGGCCCCGCCGGGGATCGATGGTGGCAATCGATGGCTCTAATTAAACCCTGCCCTGATGGGTTTTGTCTCTCCCTCCCTGCGGCCCCGCCGGAGCCAAGGGCACCCCGCGGCCATGGGAAGGGTGGGAATGGGGGAAAAAAGGAAAAATCTCCTGGAAAAAGGAAGGCGAGGCCGGCCCGGGTGGGTGTGGGGATGGAGGGGTGGCGACTAGGCGAGGGCAGGGATGTGCCACCCTCGCCAGGACCCATCGGGTTCGTGCCCCGGGCTCGCCCCCAGCCCAGCCCAGCCCAGCCCAGCCCAGCCCGGCAGGGAGGTGCCTTCACCCCCCCCTTTTCCTAACGGGAAGCCACATTTTGGGGGAAAATCCGCCGTTTTGATGAGTGGGGAACCAGGGCTGAGCCTGGCAGCGACACCCACACCCCACCCCGGTGCCCCACAGCTCCCAGTCAGTGCCAGTTCCCAAACTGGGGGTGTCCCCCCGCTCTCTCCTGTCCCAGCCCAGCCCCCCAAAAGGGTCAGCAGCACCCCCAGACCCCAGAACATTCCCAAAAACCCCGACATGGGTGGGCATCGCTCCCTGCCCACCCCTCCCTGCCCATCCCACCCTGCCGGGAGGGCACCAAGCTCCTTCTGCACAAAGCCCCCGGCGCTGTCACCGCCCTGCCAGGCCCGGGGGGGTCCCCGCCACCACCCCCCCGAGGGGGTCCCGGCCCCTCCAGCAGCTCCCGGTGGGGAGGGGGCTCCTGCCGTGGGCCGGGGGCAGCCTGGTGGGAGATAATTAACGCCACGGAAATTTATTCCTCATTAAAACCAGGGAAGAGCGGCCGCCGGGGGCTGGAACAACCGAGGGGCTTCAACGCCCTGAACCCTGGGTGGGTTTTGGGGGGGACAGCGGGGGTCTTGCACGGCCACCCCCTCCCCTTTTCCCAGCGCTGTGAGAACCGTGGGGCATCCAGAGGGGCTGGGAAGCTCCTGAACCCCCAGGATTTCGGGCTGGGGGCTTCCGACAGACCCAGGGAAGGGATGGAGGCCACCAGGACGTGCTGGAGCCCACCCCCAGCCGAGACCCCTCCTCTCTCCATCCCTGAGCGAGCTGTGACCCTCCCGTCACCCCTTGGAGACGCCGGGAAAGAGGCGCAGCTCCCCCAGGGCCCTGCCGCTGGTTCCGGCCGCATTCCCAGGGCTTCCAAGGCGCTGCCCAACCCAAATTCCCCTGGGCAGCTGGGTGCCAGGGTGGGTGCCAGGGTGGGTGGGCACACGCGGCACCGCCGTTCCCCAGCCCGGTGCCACGGAGAAGGCGGCGAGAACAAAGAGAAAGGCGAGGAGAAGCCCGAGGCCAGCGCAGACAAAGAGACCCCCTGCCCGTGCCCCCCTCACCTCCGAGGGGCCGCAGCGGGGCCGGGGGCAGCGCATCGCACCCAAACCCCCCGCATCAGACCCCCCGAAAGCTCCTTTCACCCCCACAAAAGCTCCGGGAGCAGCGGGCGAGCGACCTCCGGAGTTATTTTAAGTTTCCCTCGCCACCGCCTCCTCCTCCTCCCTCCCCCCCCCCGCCCCAGCCCAGCCCGGGATGCGCCAGATTTTTAGGGTTGGGTGGTTTTTTTGGGTTTTTTTTTTTTTTTTTTTTCCCCTCCCTGCTGCCAGGATGCCCAAAATGTCGCTCCAGGGGCCACCCGGTGGCTGGTGCTGCCCTTTGTGTCTCGGGGAAAAAGGAAAAAAAGAGGAGGCAGCAGGTAAGGGAAAAGCCCACGGCTGCCTCCGCGCCCATCTGGACACAAATCCAGAACCCGGCACCTTCCAGCTCGTCTGAGGCGGGCACAAAATCCCGATTTATGAACATTTATGCCCATCCCGGGGGGGCCGGAGAAGCCATCGGCACCAAAAACCACCCCTCCGAGCATCCCCGGACCCCCCATCCCCAGCGCTCCTCATTTCCAACACTCTCCAGCAACGAAAACCCCCCCAAAAATCAGCACCGACCCCGCACCCCCGGAGCTGGGGGGGACTCTCGGGGTTGGGGGGACCCTCGGGGTTGAGGGGTCACCGCATCCCGGAGCTCCCCTCACGCCCCTCCCGAGCTCCCGGCAAAACCCGGCCAGCAAAAAACTCCAGCATCACCGGATCGTTTTATTTATTATTATTTTTTACCTCCCTCCACACCCCACCGGCGACACGGAGGAGAGGAGAGGAGAGGAGAAGGGGTGGAAAAAGGGTGAGGGGAGGGAAGGGAGAGAGAGAGAGAGAGGAAAGGGAAGGCAAAAAAACCACACAAATTAAAAAAAAAATACCTGCTACTTAAGAATGGATGCACATAGTGAGAGTGACATGCCTTGAGAGGGTGAATTCCCCATTTCTGCTCGCCGAGGCTGCTTCGCTTTTTTTTTTTTAATTTTTTGGGGGTTGGTTTTTTCCTTCGTTTTGATGTTTTTTTTTTTTTTTTCCTCTTTTTTTTTCCCCCCCCCCGTTTTTCCGCCGGTAGAAAGAGGGGCTTCAGGCCCGGCCGAGCCACGGGAGGAGCGGCGGCGGCGGCGGGGAGTGAGCGCCGGGAGCGCGCCCGGGAGCGCGCCCGGGTGCGCGTGGGTAGAGCGCGGCCCCGCGAGGTACAAAAGGGAACAAATGGGAAAAACACATGAGCTCATGATGGATCCGCGCCGGGGGAGGGAAGGGAGAGAGAGAGAAAGAGAGAGAGAGAGGGGGGGAGAAGCAGAGAAGCTCCCCCCGTGCGCCGCTCTGCCTCTTAAATGGCTTTATTTTTAATTTTTATTTTTATTTTTATTTTTTTTTTTTAATTTTTGGCGTTGTTTCGCTTTATTTTTTTTCCAGCCGGCAGCAAATCGCGCGCTCGCGTGTGGCTGTGAGCCGCGGGAGCGCGCAGGGGGTGGGAGGGAGGAGCCGTCCCCGTGAGATTTGGGATTTTCCTGAGGGTGGAAAAAAGGGGGGGATCTTGATGGGGTCACCCGGGTTGGTGTGGGGTGGGCATCGCCCGGGAGAGGGGGCGGCGGCCTGGCACAGGCTGGGCACGGGGTGAGGTGTGGCTTTTTTGCTTTTTTTTTGGGGGGGGAAAAAAATGCCGAATTGGTGATGCCACCGCCCCCTGGGAGGGTGTGGGGAGTGGCAGCGCCATGGCTGGCACAGGGGCTGGTGCATCTTCCCCAAAAATTCCTGGCACGGGAAGCTGGGGAAGGCTCTGGGGGGGCAGAGCGAGGGTGGCACCTGGGCACTTGTGGGGCAGGGACGGGGCACGGTGAGGGAGGGAGGGAGGGGGGGGGTCAGGTTCTGGCGGCCACCAGGGTGAGGAGGTGGCCACAGGGGGCTCGGACTCTTCCTGGCAGTGCCCACCGAGGTGGGCACACAGCCGCTGTGGGTGGGCACCGAGCTCCTGGCATCCCTCGGGGGGGCACCCAGCTCCTGGCATCCCTCGGGGGGGGCACCCAGCTCCTGGCATCGCTCATGGGGGGCACCCAGCTCCTGGCATCCCTCGGGGGGGCACCCAGCTCCTGGCATCGCTCATGGGGGGCACCCAGGTCCTGGCATCACTCATGGGGGGCACTCAGGTCCTGGCAGCCCTCGGGGGGGCATCGAGGTCCTGGCATCGCTCACGGGGGGCACCACCCAGGTCCTGGCATGCCCACCACGATGGGCACACAGCTCCTGGCACCTCTCATGGGGGGCACACAGCTCCTGGCATCCCTCGGGGGGGGCATCGAGGTCCTGGCATCGCTCACGGGGGGCACCCAGGTCCTGGCATCGCTCACGGGGGGCACCCAGGTCCTGGCATCGCTCACGGGGGGCATCGAGGTCCTGGCATCCCTCGGGGGGTACCCAGCTCCTGGCACCTCTCACGGGGGGCACCACCCAGGTCCTGGCAGCCCTCAGAGGGGGCACCAAGCTCCTGGCAGCCCTCGGGGAGCACCCAGGTCCTGGCAGCCCTCACGGGGGGCACCCAGCTCCTGGCAGCCCTCACGGGGGGCACCCAGGTCCTAGCAGTGCCCTCACGGGGGCACCGAGGTCCTGGCATCCCTCGGGGGGGCACCCAGCTCCTGGCATCGCTCACGGGGGGCACCGAGCTCCTGGCATCGCTCATGGGGGGCACCCAGGTCCTGGCATCAGTCATGGGGGGCACCCAGGTCCTGGCAGCCCTCTGGGGGGCATCGAGGTCCTGGCATCACTCATGGGGGGCACCGAGCTCCTGGCATCACTCATGGGGGGCACCCAGGTCCTGGCAGCCCTCGGAGGGGCATCGAGGTCCTGGCATCGCTCACGGGGGGCACCACCCAGGTCCTGGCAGTGCCCACCACGATGGGCACACAGCTCCTGGCACCTCTCACGGGGGGCACCCAGGTCCTGGCATCCCTCGGGGGGGGCATCGAGGTCCTGGCATCCCTCGGGGGGTACCCAGCTCCTGGCACCTCTCACGGGGGGCACCACCCAGGTCCTGGCAGCCCTCAGAGGGGGCACCAAGCTCCTGGCAGCCCTCGGGGAGCACCCAGGTCCTGGCAGCCCTCACGGGGGGCACCCAGACGTGAGGGGGGGTCTCATTCCGTGATGCCACCGAGGTGGGCACCCAGGGGCGAGTGGTTCAGCCCCTGGTGGCCACCGCTGGGTGCCCGGTGATGCCGGCCCAGCCTCTCCCTGGCAGTGCCCACCCCCCTGGGCACCCACCGCGGTGGGCACACCCAGCCCCTGGTGCCCACCGCCCTCTCCGGAGGTGCCTCTGTGACACCGACCCAGAGCTGCCCCTCCGCGCCCTCCTCCCCGAGCCCCACCGTGAAGAAAACCGGGGAAAAACCGGGGAGAAAATGACCGAAATTCCCTCAAATTCCCTCAAATTCCCTCAAATTCCCTCAAATTCCCTCAAATTCCCTCAAATTCCCTCAAATTCTCCGGGCCCTGTGGGGCTGCTCGGCCCCTCCTCAGTGGGGACGGGGATCATGGGGGGGTCAGGGGAGGGTCAGGACTCCCCCGAGCCCCCTCGGAGCCCCCCCGAGCCCCCCCGGAGCCCCCCCGGAGCCCCCCCGGAGCCCCCCGGGCCCGGTGCTGCATTAACGGCGGCGCCGCCGCCCCGGGGCTCCATTAGGGGAACGTCGGAGCCTTTTCTGACCCAGCGCGTCCTGATGGAGCCGCGGCCGTGGGGGGGAACCGGGGGGGACTGGGGGGGCACGGGGGGGACTGGGGGGGCACGGGGGGGACTGGGGGGGACCGGGGGGGACCGGGGGGATCGAGGGGATCGAGGGGGACACGGGGGACCGGGGGGAATTAGGGGGAAAGGGGGAAAAGGGGAGGACCGGGGGGGACCGGGGGGAATGGGGAGAACCGGGGGGGACACGGGGAGACACGGGGAGACCGGGGGGATCGGGGGGAACCGGGGGGTTCGAGGGGGACCGGGGGGAATTGGGGGAAAGGGGAGGACCGGGGGGGACAGGGGGGAATGGGGAGAACCGGGGGGACTGGGGGGGACCGGGGGGAATTGGGGGGAACCGGGGGGACCGGGGGGGACACGGGGGGGACCGGGGGGAATGGGGAGAACCGCGGGGGGACACGGGGGAAATGGAGGGACTGTGAGGACCGGGAGAGGGACCGGGGGGGATTGGGGGGAACCGGGGGGATCGAGGGGAACCGAGGGGAATTGGGGGAAAGGGGGGACCGGGGGGGACCGGGGGGGACCGGGGGGAATGGGGAGAACCGGGGGGATCGAGGGGGACCGGGGGGAATTGGGGGGAATTGGGGGGAACTGGGGGGGAACGGGAGGGACCGAGGGGGATCGGGGGGACCGGGGAGAACTGGGGGGACTGGAGAAACCGAGGGGGAACGGGGGGGAACTGGGGGGAACCGGGGGGGACCAAGGGGATCGAGTGGACCGGGAGGATCCGTGGGGACCTGGGGGGACCGGGGGGGGAACGGGGGAAACCGGGGGGAAACAGAGGGGACCGGGGGAATTGGGGGGAATTGGGGGGGAAACGGGGGGATCGAGGGGGACCGGGGGGAATTGGGGGAAAGGGGGGACCGGGGGGGAATTGGGGGGAAACGGGGGGATCGAGGGGGGCCGGGAGGAAAGGGGGAACCGGGGGGAATTGAGGGGGATTGGGGGTCCGGGGGGAATTAGGGGAAAGGGGGGAGCCGGGGGGACCGGGGGGGGGAACGGGGGGGGAGCCCTAAAAGAGCTGAAAAGGCCAAAAAGGGTTAAAAAGCTCCTAAACCTCCTCGGTGGCCGCGTCCTCTCCCTGTCCCCAAACCCCCCCAGAAAAGGGGGGAAAAGTTCCTAAACCTCCTCGGCGGCCCCGTTCCTGTCCCCAAACCCCCCCAAATTCCCCCCAAAAGGGGAAAAAAATTCCTAAATCTCCTCGGCCGCCCCCTCCCTGTCCCCACGTCCCTTCCCTGTCCCCAAACCCCCCAAAAAAGGGGAAAAAAGCTCCTAAACCTCCTGGGGAGCCGCGACCTCTCCCTGTCCCCAAAGCCCCCCAAAAAAGGGGGATAAAATTCCTAAACCTCCTCGGCGGGCTCGTCCCTGTCCCCAGACCCCCCAAAAAGGGGGAAAAAAAATTCCTAAACCTCCTAGACGGCCCCGTCCCTGTCCCCAAACCCCCCCAAAAAAGGGGAAAAAAATTCCTAAATCTCCTCGGCGGCGCTTCCCTGTCCCCGAGTCCCCTCCCTGTCCCCAAACTCCCCCAAAAAAGGGGAAAAAAGCTCCTAAATCTCCCCGGCGGCCTCATCCCTGTCCCCAAACTCCCCCAAAAAAGGGGGAAAAAGCTCCTAAATCTCCTCGGCGGCTGCATCCCTGTCCCCAAACCCCCCCAAAAAGGGGGAAAAAAAGCTCCTAAACCTCCTCGGTGTCCCCAAAACCCCCCCAAAAAAGGGGGGAAAAAATTCCTAAACCTCCTCGGTGGCCCCGTCCCTGTCCCCAAACCCCCCCAAATTCCCCCAGAAAAGGGGAAAAAAGTTCCTAAACCTCCTCGGTGGCGCTTCCCTGTCCCCAAACCCCCCCAAAAAAGGGGGAAAGAAGCTCCTAAATCTCCTCGGTGGCGCTTCCCTCTCCCCAAACCCCGACAAAAAAGGGGGAAAGAAGTTCCTAAATCTCCTCGGCGGCCCCGTCCCTGTCCCCACGTCCCCTCCCTGTCCCCAAACTCCCCAAAAAAGGGGGAAAAAGTTCCTAAATCTCCTCGGCCGCCCCGTTCCTGTCCCCGTGTCCCCTCCCTGTCCCCAACCCCCCCCAAACTCCCCCAAAAAAAGGGGAAAAAAGTTCCTAAATCTCCTCGGCGGCCTCGTCCCCTCCCTTTCCCCAAATCCCCCCAAACAAGGGGGATAAAAAGCTCCTAAACCTCCTCGGCGGCCTCGTTCCTGTCCCCGCGTCCCCTCCCTGTCTCCAAACTCCCCCCAAAAAAGTGGAAAAAGTTCCTAAATCTCCTCGACGGCTTCGTCTCCTCCCTGTCCCCAAACGCCCCCAAAAAAGGGGGAAAAAGTTCCTAAACCTCCTCGGCGGCCCCGTCCCTGTCCCCAAACCCCCCCAAAAAAGGGGGAAAAAAGCTCCTAAACCTCCTCGGTGTCCCCAAACCCCCCCAAAAAAGGGGGAAAAAATTCCTAAACCTCCTCGGTGGCGCTTCCCTGTCCCCAAACCCCCCCAAAAAAGGGGGGAAAAAATTCCTAAACCTCCTCGGTGGCCCCGTCCCTGTCCCCAAACCCCTCCAAATTCCCCCCAAAAAGGGGAAAAAAGTTCCTAAACCTCCTCGGTGGCGCTTCCCTGTCCCCAAATCCCCCCAAAAAAGGGGGAAAAAGTTCCTAAATCTCCTCGGCCGCCCCGTCCCTGTCCCCGAGCCGCAGCAGGGCGGGGCCGGGGCTCTCAATTATTCATGGCCCGTTCCTTTTTTTGGCTCATTTATCCCCAAAAAAAAAGGCCTTTGAAGCTCCGCCGCGGGGTCCTTAATTAGCCCTGGCTGCGGAGCGGGCCTTCCTCATCCTCCTCATCCTCCTCATCCTCCTCATCCTCCTCATCTTCATGCTCAGTCTCGTGCTTCATCCACATCTTCAGCCTCAGCCTCAGCTTCAGCCTCCTCCTCCTCCTTCCTCATCCTCATCCTTATTTTCCATCCTCCATCATCATCCTCATCCTCATCCTCCTCATCCTCAGCCTCATCTTCGTGCTCAGTCTCGTGCTTCATCCACATCTTCAGCCTCAGCCTCATCCTCAGGCTCAGCCTCAGCTTCAGCCTCCTCCTTCCTCATCCTCATTTTCCATCCTCATCCTCATCCTCATCCTCCTTCCTCATCCTCATCCTCATCCTCATCCTCATCCTCATCCTCATCCTCATCCCCACCCTCATCTTCATCCTCATCCTCCTCATCCTCAGCCTCATCTTCGTGCTCAGTCTTGTGCTTCATCCACATCTTCAGGCTCAGCCTCAGCCTCAGGCTCAGCTTCATCCCCATCCCCATCCTCATCCTCATTTTCCATCCCCATCCTCTTCCTCATCCTCATCCTCATCCTCCCTTCTCATCCTCATCCTCATCCTCAGCCTTCTCCTTCATCCTCATCCTCATTTTCCTTCCTCCATCCTCATCCTCATTTTCCATCCCCATCCTCTTCCTCATCCTCATCCTCATCCTCATCCTCATCCTCATCCTCACCCTCATCCTCATCCTCAGCCTTCTTCATCCTCATCCTCATCCTCATTTTCCATCCTCCATCCTCATCTTCATCCCCATCCCTGTCCCCCATCCTCATCCTCAGCCTTGTCCTTCATCCTCAACCTCATCCTCTTCCTCTCCTCATCCTCATTTTCCCTCCCCCATCCCCATCCCCATCCTCATCCTCATCCTCATCCTCCCTCCTCATCCTCATTTTCCATTCCCCGTCCTCCTCCTCCTCCTCCTCCTCCTCCTCCTCCTCCTCCTCCTCCTCCTCCTCCTCTTCCTCTTCCTCTTCCTCTTCCTCTTCCTCTTCCTCTTCCTCTTCCTCTTCCTCTTCCTCTTCCTCTTCCTCCCTCCTCATCCTCATTTTCCATTCACCACCCTCCATCCTCAGGCTCATCCCAAACTCCTCAGCTTGGAGCAGGGACAGGCCCAGGCTCTAAATGGGAATTCAGGGCTGGAATCCTGCCCACACCACACCCGACCCCATCCCAAAAAAAACAACCAGGGAAGGATTTGTGCCACCTCAGGCTCATCCCAAACTCAGCTTGGAGCAGGAACAGGCCCAGGCTCTAAATGGGAATTCAGAGGTGAAATCCTGCCCATCCCATATCCAATTCCTTCCAATCCACCCCAAAATCAGGAGCAGGGAAGGATTTGTGCTGCCCCAGGCTCATCCCAAACCCCTCAGCTCCGAGCCAGGACGGATCCAGGCCCTAAATGGGAATTCAGGGGTGAAATCCCATCCATCCCATGTCCAACCCCACCCCAAAAACACAACTAGGAAAGGATTTGTGTTGCCTCAGGCTCATCCCAAACCCCTCAGCTCCGAGCCAGGCTGGATCCAGGCTCTAAATGGGAATTCAGGGATGAAATCCTGCCCATCCCATATCCCATCCCATCCCAAAAATACAGCCAGGAAAGGATTTGTGCCCCCTCAGGCTCATCCCAAACCCCTCAGCTCAAAACCAGGCTGGATCCAGGCTCTAAATGGGAATTCAGGGATGAAATCCCATCCACCCCATGTCCAACCCCACCCCAAACTCACATCCAGGGCAGGATTTGTTCTCCCTCCAGCTCATCCCTCCTTTCCTCACCCTCCCTCTCCCGGGAGGAGTTTCCAGAGCCAATCCCGATCCTCTCCGGAGTTTTTCCTCGCTGGGATTTTTGCCGCAGCTCCCTCCCACCTCCATCTGTCCCTCGGCAGCGGCTCCGTGTCCCCGCCGGGCCCGGCCCCGCTCCTCCCGCTCCCCATTTCCCTTTTTTACCATTCCCAGTCACGCTCCGGCCCTCGCAGCCCGTCCCCGCCGCCTCGGGAATGCGCCTTTTCCATCCCCGGATCTGCCTGGAACCCTGGAAAAATCCTTGAATTCCTCCCATAATCCCCTAAATTTGTGGTGTCACCCTCCAGCCCCGCTCCTGGGAATCTGTGGGGTCCTGCTGGGTTGGGAATGCGCCTTTTCCATCCCAAAATCCACCTGGAATCCTGGAGGAATTTTCCTCTTCATTCCCCCTTTTCCATCCCAAAATCCACCTGGAATCCTGCAGGAATATTCCTCTTCATTCCTCCTTTTCCATCCCCGGATCCGCCTGGAATCTTGCAGGAATATTCTTCTCCATCCCCCCTTTTCCATCCCAAAATCCACCTGGAATCCTGGAGGAAAATTCCTCTTCATTCCCTCTTTTCCATCCCCGGATCCGCCTGGAATCCTGGAAAAATCCTTGAATTCCTCCCATAATCCCCTAAATTTGTGGTGTCACCCTCCAGCCCCGCTCCTCCTGGGAATCTGTGGGGTCCTGGGGGTTGGGAATGAGCCTTTTCCATCCCCCACTTCCAGACACAATCCCAAAATCCACCTGGAGTCCTGGAAAAAGCCTTGAATTCCTCCCATAATCCCCTAAATTTGTGGTGTCACCCTCCAGCCCCGCTCCTGGGAATCTGTGGGGTCCTGAGGGTTTGGAATGCGCCTTTTCCGTCCCAAAATCCACCTGGAATCCTGCAGGAATATTCCTCTTCATCCCCCCTTTTCCATCCCAAAATCCACCTGGAATCCTGGAGGAATATTCCTCTTCATTCCCTCTTTTCCATCCCCGGATCTGCCTGGAATCCTGGAAAAATCCTTGAATTCCTCCCATAATCCCCTAAATTTGTGGTGTCACCCTCCAGCCCCACTCCTGGGAATCTGTGGGGTCCTGCTGGGTTTTCCATCCCCCACTTCCAGACATAATCCCAAAATCCACCGGGAATTCTGGAAAAATCCTTGAATTCCTCCCATAATCCCCTAAATTTGTGGTGTCACCCTCCAGCCCCACTCCTGCCTGCCCTGCTGGGCTGGGAATGCGCCTTTTCCATCCCAAAATCCACCTGGAATCCTGCAGGAAAATTCCTCTTCATCCCCCCTTTTCCATCCCAAAATCCGCCTGGAATCCTGCAGGAATTTTCCTCTTCATTCCCTCTTTTCCATCCCAAAGTCCACCTGGGACATTTTGGGGACCCCGGGCAGAGGGGACATTTTGGGACCCCTGGGACATTTTGGGGACTCCGGGACATTTTGGGATCCCCGGGACATTTGGGGACCCCGGGACATTTTGTGGACATTTTGGGGACCCCGGGATATTTTGGGGGCCCCGGGCAGAGGGGACATTTGGGGGCCCCGGGACATTCGGGGATCCCGGGACATTTTGGGACCCCCGGGCGGTGCCAGGGACATTTGGGGATCCCGGGACATTTTGGGGACCCCCGGGACATTTTGGGGTCCCCGGGCGGTGCCGGGGCTCCGGTGGCAGCTCCCGGCCCCCGCCCGTTCCCGGCGCTTCCCTGCGGGCATCGGGAAGAGGGAAAATCTCCATGGCAACCGAGGGCAGCGGTGGCGAGGGATTGGGAACGGGGAGCTGCAGTTTTAGGGCCGAGCTGCTCCCCCCTGGGCCACCCCTCGGGGAGGTGACCTTGGGCCAGAATTCCCGAATTTCTTGGGAAAAACATGGAATTTGGGGCCCAGGAGGAGGAGGAGGATGGGATGGGATATGGGATGGGATGGGATGGGATGGGATGGGATGGGATGGGATAAATGGGATCAGTGGGATGGGATGGGATAAATGGGATGGGATCAATAGGATAAATGGGATAAATGGGATTAATGGGATGGGATGGGATGGGATGGGATGGGATGGGATGGGATGGGATGGGATGGGATGGGATGGGATGGGATGGGATGGGATGGGATGGGATGGGATTAATGGGATCAGTGGGATGGGATGGGATAAATGGGATGGGACGGGATCAATGGGATCAATGGGATGGGATCCATGGGATGGGATGGGGGGAACACCAGGGATTTGGGGAATTTTGTGCCAGGAGAGGGAGAGGAAAACACCATGGATTTGGGGGATTTTGTGTTTGGGAGAGGAAAACTCCACGGATTTTGGGGATTTTGTGCTGGGAGAGGAAAACTCCACGGATTTTGGGGATTTTGCGCTGGAAGAGGAGAGGAAAACACCACGGATTTTGGGGATTTTGTGCCGGGAGGAGGAAAAGCATCCCAGGGAAGAGCCGCATTCCCAGAATATCCCAGCAGATCACAGCCTGGGCGCTCTGGGAGCGGGGATGGCTCTGGAATTTCGGGATCTGGGATTTGGGATCTGGGATCTGGATCAGGAAAAGGGAAGAGGGAAGGGTTTGGGGGATGCTGAGGTGAGGATGTGAAGCTCGAGCCGTGGAGGGAGGAGGGAGCTGAGTCAGGATCACAGCTCGCTGCCGGGAAACTGGGAAAAAGGGGAAAAGGTGGGGAAAAAAGGAAAAAAATCCCAATCCCATTCCCAACCCCATTCCCAACCCCATTCCCAAACCCAATCCCAATCCCATTCCCAATCCCATTCCCAGCCCCAATCCCATTCCCAGCCCCAATCCCAACCCCAATCCCAATCCCACTTCCAACCCCAATCCCAATCCCATTCCCAATCCAATTCCCAATCCCATTCCCAATCCCATTCCCATTCCCATTCCCAACATCATTCCCAATCCCATTCCCATTCCCAATCCCATTCCCATTCCCAGCCCCATTCCCAATCCCATTCCCATTCCCAGCCCCATTCCCATTCCCAATCCCATTCCCAATCCCATTCCCAATCCCATTCCCATTCCCAACCCCATTATCCTGGAGCCCCAAAGCACAAAAAAAAAAGAGGAATTCGGGATTTTACAGGGATTTCATGGATCCAGGTGGATTCTGCCTCAAACCCTTCAAGTGGTCGAAGCCAAAACATTCCCAAATTCCATCCCCCGCACAAAGAATTCCCAAAATCCGTCCTCTCCCGGCTCCTGGCAATTTTTGGGATGAGAATTCCAACGAATCCATGGGATTTTTCTCCCTGCTTCCCACCAACTCCCCAAGCCGCTCTTGGCAGCTCAGGAATTGTTGATTTTCTCCCACAAAAAAAGGGAAAAAAAAGGAAAAAAAAGAAAAGATTTTTTGGCAAGGAGCGCCAGAAAATTTGGGTTCATCCCAATACAAGCGAGGAAAACTTTGGGAAAGTCCAAAAAAAAACAAAGAAAAAAAAAAAATTTGCAGGATGGAGGAGAAAAAAAAAAATCTTTTCCTGAAAAGCTGGAGCTGGCTGGAAGCTTCCCTGCTTTTCCATGAAAATTCTCTGTTGGATTTAGGGAATAAACAGCATTTTTCCAGCTTTTCCTGCCCTTGGAATTCCCTGGAATTGGCTGAGCCCCAAGGGAAGCAGAGCCCGGGGAATTTTTCCTGCCTCGTTTTCCCTGGAATCCGACGGGGAAGGGCAAATCCAGGGAAAAGAGCTCCAAATTCCTGGGAATGGGCGGGGCTGAAGGGAGGGGAGGAGGAGGAGGAGGAGGAGGAGGGGCAGCTCCAAGGGGATGAAGGACGGGAGGGAGCAGAGGGAGGAAAACGCACCCAGAATATCCCAAAAAAATCTTGGAATTCCCCAGCTGGGGAGGAGCTCAGATCCCGATCCCATTCCCAGTCCCAAAGGACTCCCTGGAACGTCGTTGTTTGGGATAGAAATCCCAATCCCATTTCAAGAGCCTGGATCCCAAATTTCTGCTTGGATCCAGGGATAACGACCCGGACAAGGAATAAAACTCCTTGGAATCGCCCCGGGATTGGGGTTTTTAAGGCAGGAATCCCAAAATTCCTGGGCTTCCAGGTGCTTCCATGGGCACTGGGATCACTGGGAGAGCTCCTGGAGCACCTCTGGGTGCTGTGGAGCCACGGCAGGAAGATCCTGGATCCCAAATTTATGCTTGGATCCAGGGATAACGACCTGGATGAGGAACAAAATTCCTAGGAATCCCCTGGGATTGGGGTTTTTGAGGCAGGAGTCCCAAAATTCCTGGGCTTCCAGGGGCTTCCATGGGCACTGGGGTGGAATCCCAAAATTCCTGGGTGCTTCCATGGGCACTGGGATCACTGGGCTGGAATCCCAAAATTCCTGGGCTGGAATCCCAAAATTCCTGGGCTTCCAGGTGCTTCCATGGGCACTGGGATCACTGGGAGAGCTCCTGGAGCACCTCTGGGTGCTGTGGAGCCACAGCAGGAAGATCCTGGATCCCAAATTTATGGAGCCACGGCAGGAAGATCCTGGATCCCAAATTTCTGCTTGGATCCAGGGATAACGACCCGGACAGGGAACAAAATTCCTTGGAATTGCCCCCGGATTGGGGTTTTTAAGGCAGGATTCCCAAAATTCCTGGGCTGGAATCCCAAAATTCCTGGGCTTCTGTGGGCACTGGGATCACTGGGCTGGAATCCCAAAATTCCTGGGTGCTTCCATGGGCTCTGGGATCCCTGGAGCACCTCTGGGTGCTGTGGAGCCACGGCAGGAAGAGCCTGGATCCCAAATTTATGGAGCCACGGCAGGAAGATCCTGGATCCCAAATTTATGCTTGGATCCAGGGATAACGACCCGGACGAGGAACAAAATTCCTAGGAATCCCCTGGGATTGGGGTTTTTAAGGCAGGAATCCCAAAATTCCTGGGCTTCCAGGTGCCTCCATGGGCACTGGGGTGGAATCCCAAAATTCTTGGGTGCTTCCATGGGCACTGGGATCACTGGGAGAGCTCCTGGAGCACCTCTGGGTGCTGTGGAGCCACAGCAGGAAGATCCTGGATCCCAAATTTATGGAGCCACGGCAGGAAGAGCCTGGATCCCAAATTTCTGCTTGGATCCAGGGATAACGACCCGGACAAGGAACAAAATTCCTTGGAATCCCCTGGGATTGGGGTTTTTGAGGCAGGATCCGATCCCAGCTGCCGGGAATTGGGGCTGGGGGCTCTTCCCAGAGCTCCTGAGCTCCCCAAATTCCATCCCAGGAATGAAACAGCTACGGGAAGGATCCGGGAGAGGGCAGGAACAAACCCAGGGCTCTGAGGCACCAAGACAAATTCCAGAAGGGTAAAAAGAGAGGGGGGATGATAAAAAACCGGGAAAAATTCCCCAAAAAAGGCAGGAAAAGGAGAGATGGAGGCTGGAAAAGCCGGAGCCGAGCCCCAGGAGAGCGGCGGAGCCCCGGCATCTCCCGGCGTTGCCATGGAGACGCAATTTTGGAGCTCCGGAGCTCTTTGCAAAAAACCTCGTGGTTTTTATTCCTCGATTATATTCCTCGGTTTTTATTCCTCATTTTTATTCCTCGGTTTTTACTCCTCGGTTTCTATTCCTCGGATTTTATTCCTCGGCTTTTAGTCCTCGGTTTTTAGTCCTCAGGTTTTTACTCCTCGTTTTTATTCCTCAGTTTTTAGTCCTCGGTTTTATTCCTCGGTTTTTATTCCTTGGTTTTTACTCCTCGGTTTTTATTCCTCCGTTTTTATTCCTCGGTTTTTAGTCCTCGGTTTTTAGTCCTCGGTTTTTATTCCTCGGTTTCTATTCCTCGGTTTTTATTCCTCGTTTTTATTCCTCAGTTTTTATTCCTCGGTTTTTATTCCTCGTTTTCATTCCTCGTTTTTTTTCCACGCTCACAGCCCACAGGGGTCGAGCCGGGTTTGGGGTCGGGATAGGGGGGAATGGAGAGATTTGGGGGTGAGGAGGGAAAAAGGAATCGGGATCCCCCCTCTGGATCAGCCACCCTGGAGGGGCAGTGTGGGGTGGGGGCTGGGAATTCCAGAGGGGGATCTGCAGCTCCAAAACCCCCTCTGGAGCTTGGATCCCGATTTTTGGGATGCTGTCCCAATCCTCGTGCTCATCCAGGCAGGAATGACCCTGCTCAGGTTGGGTGGGTGCTCAGCCCCATCAGCCATTCCCTGAGCTCGGGAACAGCCCCGGATCCCGAATTTCCTGGATGAAATCCCAATCCTCATGGCCATCCCAATCCCTGTGGCCATCCCAATCCTCATGGCCATCCCAATCCCTGTGGCCATCCCAATCCCTGTGGCCATCCCAATCCTCGTGGCCATCCCAGTCTTTGTGGCCATCCCAATCCTTGTGGCCATCCCAATCCCTGGGGCCATCCCAATCCCTGTGGTCACCCCAATCCATCCCAAACCCTCCTTGGGCTTCTCATGCCTGTCTCCTCCTCCCTGAACTCGGGAAACATCCCAGAATTCCCCATTTCCTGGATGATATCCCAATCCCTGTGGCCACCCCAATCCTTGTGGCCATCCCAATCCTTGGGGCCACCCCAATCCTCATTCCCGTCCATCCCAGACCCTGCTCAGGTTGGGTGGGTGCTCAGCCCCATCAGCCATTCCCTGAGCTCGGGAACAGCCCCAGATCCCGAATTTCCTGGATGAAATCCCAGTCCTTGTGGTCATCCCAGTCCTTGTGGCTATCCCAGTCCTTGTGGCCATCCCAGTCCTTGTGGCCATCCCAGTCCTTGTGGCCATCCATCCCGCCATGGATCCATCCATCATCCATCATCCATCCATGGATCTGCCCATCCATCCTTCCATCTATCCATCCATGGATCCATGGATCCATCAATCCCTGAATCCATCCCTCCATGGATCCATCCATCGTCCATCGTCCATCATCCATCCATGGATTTATCCATCCTCCATCCATCCATCATCCATCATCCGTCATCCATCATCCATCCATCCATCCATGGATGCATCCATCCATCATCCATCCATCCATGGATGCATCCATCATCCATCCCCCATCCATCCATGGATCCATCCATCATCCATCATCCATCCTTCCATCCATCCATCCCTCCATCCGTCATCCATCCATCCATCCATGGATTCATGGATCCATCCATCCCTGAATCCATCCCTCCATGGATCCATCCATCATCCATGGATCCCTCCCTCCATCCATCCATCCATCATCCATCCATCCATCCCTCCATCCATCCCTCCATCCATCCATCCATCCATCCATCCATCCATCCATCATCCATCATCCATCATCCATCATCCATCCATCATCCATCCATCCATGGATCCATCCATCCACCCATCATCCATCCATCCATCATCCATCATCCATCCATCCATCATCCATCATCCATCCATCATCCATCCATCCATCCATCCATCATCCATCCATCCATCATCCATGGATCCATCCCTGAATCCATCCCTGGATCCCTCCCTCCCTCCCAGACCCCCTGAGGCTCCCTGAGCACCCCCAGACCCCCCCAGGAGCCCAGGAGTCGCCCTCAAATCCCAAATCCATCCCAAAATCCTGCTGTGGGCTCTGCCCTGCCCCCTCCTGCTCCCAGAATTCCCCTTTTCCCGGGAAGGGGCAGGGAACGGCCCGGGAATGCTGGGAACAGCCCGGGAATGCTGGGAACAGCCCGGGAATGCTGGGAGCAGCCCGGGCTCGGCTCCTGTCCTGCCCCAGGGATCTCCCCAAAATCATCCCAAGGGAATTTATGGGGGATTCGATTCCATGGTTTAATTAATGGGGGAGGAACGGGAAGATTGAATCCGAGTTAAATCCGAGTTAAATCCGAGTTGAATCTGAGTTAAATCCAAGGTAAATCCGAGTTAAATCCGAGTTAAATCCAAGTTATCCATCAGGGACATGGATTTTCCAAGGGATTGTTAAATAAATAAGTCATTACAATAGCAAACTGAATTAAAATAAAATAAAATAAAATTTGAAAAAAATTCAATTTCAAAAATAAATAAATAAGATAGAATAATCAATTAATAAATATGAAAAAGAAGACAAATAAAAGAATACGTAAATAAATAAATAAATAATTGAAATTTTCAAAAATAAATGTAAAAATGAAAATGAAAATTAAATTAAATTTTAAAAAAGAAATAGAATAGAACAGAATAAAATAAAAAACCCTAAAATAAAATAAAATAAAATAAAATAAAATAAAATAAAATAAAATAAAATAAACAAAATAATTAGTAAATAAATAAATAAATAAATAAATTTTAACAGACAATAAAATTAATGAAATAAAATAAAAGCAATAAACAAAATTTAAAAATTAAATTACAAAATAAAAAATAAAATAAAACAAATAAAATTTAATTAAATTTAAAAGAAAGAATAGAATAGAATTGAATAGAATAGAATAGAATTTAAAAATAATAAGGAAATAAATAAATACATTTTAAAAGAAAACAAAATTAATTAAATAACATAAAAGCAATAAAAATTTTTTTTAAAATATATTTAAAAAGAAAAAATAAATAAAATAAATAAAATTTTAAAAAGAAATAGAATAGAATAGAATAGAATAGAATAGAATAGAATAGAATAGAATAGAATAGAATAGAATAGAATAGAATAGAATAGAATAGAATAGAATATTAAATTAAAAAATAATAAGGAATCATGGAATTATCAACCTGGAATCCTGGAATTATCACCCTGGAATGGTGGAATTATGGAATTTTTAGCCTGGAATCATGGAATTATCACCCTGAAATCATGGAATCATGGAATTATTACCCTGGAATAATGGAATTAGTACCCTATAATGGGGGAATCATGGAATTATTACCCTGGAATCCTGGAATTATCACCCCGGAATGGTGGAATCATGGAATTATCAACCTGGAATCATGGAATTGTCACCCTGGAATCCTGGAATTATTACTCTGGAATGCTGGAATTATCACCCTGGAATCGTGGAATTATGGAATTATTACCTTGGAATCATGGAATTATCACCCAGGAGTGGTGGAAATATGGAATTATTACCCTGGAATCATGGAATTATCACCCTGGAATTACGGAATTATGGAATTATTACTCTCGAATCATGGAATCATGGAATTATCACCCGGGAATTATTATCCTATAATGGTGGAATCATGGAATTATTACCCTGGAATCATGGAATTATTGCCCTGGAATTGCAGAATCATGGAATTATTACCATGGAATCATGGAATTGTTACCCTGGAATCCTGGAATCATGGAATTATCACCCTGGAATCACGGAATCATGGAATTTTTACCCTGGAATGTTGGAATTATCACCCTGGAATCATGGAATTATCTCCCTGGAATGGTGGAATCATGGAATTATCACCCTTTAATCCTGGAATCATGGAATTATCACCCTGGAATCATGGAATTATTACCGTGGAATCATGGAATTATTACCCTGGAATCCAGGAATTCTGGAATTATTACCCTGGAATCCTGGAATTATCACCCTGGATTGGTGGAATTCTGGAATTATTACCCTGGAATCCCGGAATTATGGAATTATCACCCTGGAATCATAGAATTGTCACCCTGGAATCCTGGAATTATGGAATTATTACTCTCGAATCCTGGAATTATCACCCTGGAATTATGGAATTATCCCCTTGGAAAATCCCCCCAATCCCGGCCCTTTCCCGATCCCCAAATTCCACATTTTAAACATTCCCGGGAATTCTCCCTCCACCGCTGCCCTTCCAGCGCCTGCCCAGGAAGGAATTTTCCCTAAAATCCTCCCTAAATCGCATCCAAGGAAAAATTCCGGCTGTTTTTTGGGAGCAGCCGGGCTCACATTGCCCCCGTGTGGGGAATTTGGGAAGGGATTTGGAATTTTTTCCCCCTTTTTCAGCTTCCCAGCGCATCCCTCAAATTGGGGTTTTCCAGGAGTTTCCCAGCCAGGATTTTTCCAGGAGAAGGATCCCTCTGGAGTGGGATTTTTTGGGGTTTTTTGGGGTTTAATTCCTTGGTTTAAGGTTTAAATCCTTTGTTTAAGGTTAAGGTATCAAGATTTAATCTCCTTGACAGGGTCGGGAAGAAAACCCCAAAGTTTTCCCCAAAGTGCAGCTTTTGGGGTGGTTTCTCTCCTGAGTTTATCCCAAATCTTTCAATTTTACCCCAAATCTCTCAGTTCGACCTCAAATCGCTCGGGTTCACCCCAAACCTTTCTGGTTTATCCCAAATCTTTCTGTTTGACCCCAAATCTCTCGAGTTTACCCCAAAAGTCTCTGTTTTACTCCAAATCTTTCTGTTTTATCCCAAATCCCTCGGGTTTGCCCTAAATCTTTCCTTTTCACCCCAAATCTCTCAGTTCGACCTCAAATCACTCGGGTTCACCCCAAATCTTTCTGGTTTATCCCAAATCTCTCTGGTTCACCCCAAATATTTCTGGTTTACCCCAAACCTTTCATGGTTTATCCCAAATCTTTCCTTTTCACCCCAAGTCTTTCTGGTTTATCCCAGATCTTTCTCTTTTATCCCCAATTCTTTCTGTTTGACCCCGAATCTCTTGGGTTTACCCCAAAGCTTTTTATTTTACCCCCAAATCTTTCTATTTCACCCCAAATCTCTCGGTTCGACCTCAAATCACTCGGGTTCACCCCAAATCTTTCTGGTTTATCCCAAATCTTTCTGGTTTACCCCAGATCTTTCTCTTTTACCCCAATTATTTCTGTTTGACCCCAAACCTCTCGAGTTTACCCCAAAAGTTTCTGTTTTACCCCAAATCTTTCTGTTTTTCCCCAAATCTTTCTGTTTGACCCCAAATCTCTCGGGTTCACCCCAAATCTTTCTGGTTTAGCCCAAATCACTCGGGTTTACCCCAAATCTTTCTGGTTTAGCCCAAATCTTTCTCTTTTATCCCCAATTCTTTCTTCTTGACCCCAAATCTCTCGAGTTTACCCCAAAAGGTTCTGTTTTACCCCAAACCTTTCTGTTTTACCCCAAATCTTTCTCTTTTATCCCCAATTCTTTCTTCTTGACCCCAAATCTCTCGAGTTTACCCCAAAAGGTTCTGTTTTACCCCAAACCTTTCTGTTTTACCCCAAATCTTTCTCTTTTATCCCCAATTCTTTCTTCTTGACCCCAAATCTCTCGAGTTTACCCCAAAAGGTTCTGTTTTACCCCAAACCTTTCTGTTTTACCCCAAATCTTTTTATTTTACCCCCAATTCTTTCTATTTTACCCCAAATCTCTCGGGTCGACCTCAAATCTCTCGGGTTCACCCCAAATCCTTCGTGGTTCACCCCAAATCTTTCTGTTTTATCCCAAATCTTTCTGGTTTACCCCAGATCTTTCTCTTTTACCCCAATTCTTTCTGTTTGACCCCAAATCTCTCGACTTTACCCCAAAAATTTCTGTTTTACTCCAAATCCTTCTGTTTTATCCCAAATCCCTTGGGTTTACCCCAAATCTTTCCTTTTCACCCCAAATCTTTTGGTTTGAACCCAAATCTTTCTGTTTTATCCCAAATCTCTTGGGTTTAACCCAAACCGTTTTATTCTACCCCCAAACCTTTCTATTTCACCCCAAATCTCTCAGTTCGACCTCAAATCGCTCGGGTTCACCCCAAATCTTTCTGGTTTATCCCAAAATCTTCCTGGTTTATCCCAAATCTTTCTCTTTTATCCCCAGTTCTTTCTGTTTGACCCCAAATCTCTCGAGTTTACCCCAAAAGTATCAGTTTTGCCCCAAATCTTTCTGTTTTACCCGAAATCCCTCGGGTTTACCCCAGATCTTTCTATTTCACCCCAAATCTCTTGGGTTTACGCCAAACCGTTTTATTTTACCCCCAATTCTTTCTATTTGACCCCAAATCTCTCGGGTTTGACCCCAAATCTCTTTAAGCGAGGCTTAAACCCCTTTAAGTGAGGTCTAAGCAGCCCCTCTCGGCCCCATCGCCCTTCCCAGGCCTCTCCCGAAGTTTGAACCCCACAGTTTTCCTCAAATCCCACATTTCCAACCTTTTTTGGGGTGGTTTTGTTTGATTAGTTGGGGATTTTGTTCAGTTTGGGGGATGTTTTACAATTATGTTTTGGGAGGGTTTTATTTTAATTTTTTGTGGGTTTTTCATGTCCCATCCCATGGATCCCATCCCATTGATCCCATCCTGTTGATCCCTCCCCATCCCATTGATCCCATCCCACCCCATCCCATCCTGTCCCATTGATCCCATCCTGTCCCATTGATCCCATCCCATCCCATTGACCCCATCCCATCCCATTGACCCCATTGATCCCATTGATCCCATTGATCCCATTGATCCCATTGATCCCATCCCATCCCATCCCATGGATCCCATCCCATCCCATCCCATCCCATCCCATCCCATCCCATCCCATCCCATCCCATCCCATCCCATTGATCCCATCCCATTGATCCCATCCCATGTCATTGATCCCATTCCATTGATCCCATCCCATGGATCCCATCCCATCTCCAGAAGCTCCTCTGATATTCTGATATTTGGATACTCCGACATTCTGATATTGGGATATTGGGTTATTGGGTTATTGGGTTATTGGGATATTGGGATATTGGGATATTCAGACATTGCGATATTCTCATATTCACATATTCCAATATTTGGATATTCCCAATATTCAGACATTTGGGTATTGAGATATTGGGATATTCAGACATTCTGACAGTCTGATATTCTGATATTGGGATATTGGGGTATTGGGGTATGGAGATATTTGAATATTCCGATATTCAGATATCCTGATATTCTGATACTTGGATATTCGGATACTCTGATACTCTGATATTCTGATATTGGGATATTGGGATATTGGGATGTTGGGATATTGGGATATTGGGTTATTGGGATGTTGGGATATTGGGTTATTGGGATGTTGGGATATTGGGTTATTGGGATGTTGGGATATTGGGATATTGGGTTATTGGGATGTTGGGATATTGGGATGTTGGGATATTGGGTTATTGGGATGTTGGGATATTGGGTTATTGGGATGTTGGGATATTGGGATATTGGGTTATTGGGATATTGGGATATTGGGTTATTGGGATATTGGGTTATTGGGATGTTGGGATATTGGGTTATTGGGATGTTGGGATATTGGGATATTGGGATGTTGGGATATTGGGTGGGTTATTGGGATGTTGGGATATTGGGTTATTGGGATGTTGGGATATTCAGACATCCCGACATTCGGATATTCCAATATTGGGATACTGGGATATTGGGGTTTTGAGACATTCCAATATTCTGATATTCGAATATTCAGATATTTGAATATTCACATACTCTGACATTCCCATATTCATATATGCTGATATTCCAACATTCCAATATTCTGATATTCCAATATTCCAATATTTGAATATTCACATATTCTGATATTCAGATATTCAGATATTCAGATATTCCAATATTCCAACATTCCGACATTCCGACATTCCGACATTCCAATATTCCAATATTCCAATCTTCTAATATTCAGATATTCCAATATTCCAATATTCAGATATTTCCGATATTCCAATATTCTGATATTCGGGTAGTCTGATATTCAGATATTCCAATATTCTGATATTCTGATATTCCAATATTCCAACCTTCCAATATTCCAGTATTCTGACATTCCGATATTCCAATATTCCAACATTCCGGTATTCTAATATTCCAATATTCCAATATTCAGATATTCCAATATTCCAGTATTCCAATATTCCAATATTCAGATATTCAGATATTCATATATTTCAATATTCAGGTATTCAAATATTCCAATATTCCAACATTCCAATATTCCAATATCCCAGTATTCTGATATTTGACTATTCACATATTCAGATATTCCAATATTCAGATATTTCCGATATTCCAATATTCTGATATTCCGATATGTCAATATTCCAACCTTCCAATATTC
This sequence comes from Monarcha castaneiventris obscurior, assembly GCA_026261815.1. Taxonomy (NCBI): domain Eukaryota; kingdom Metazoa; phylum Chordata; class Aves; order Passeriformes; family Monarchidae; genus Monarcha; species Monarcha castaneiventris. The sequence goes on along the minus strand of JAMPIT010000020.1, from coordinate 111,015 downwards.
CAGTATTCTGACATTCCAATATTCCAATATTCCAATACTCCAATATTCCAATATTCCAGTATTCCAATATTCCAATATTCAGATATTCTGATATTCAGATATTCAGATATTCCAATATTCAGATATTCAGATATTCAGATATTCCAATATTCAGATATTCAGACATTCCAATATTCAGATATTCAGACATTCCAATATTCCAACATTCCAATATTCCAATATCCCAGTATTCTGATATTTGACTATTCACATATTCTGATATTCCGATATTCAGATATTTCCGATATTCCAATATTCTGATATTCCGATATTCCAATATTCCAACATTACAGTATTCTGATATATGAATATTCACATGTTCCGATATTCTGATATGCCAATATTCCAACCTTCCAATATTCCAATATTCTGACATTCCAATATTCCAATATTCCAACATTCCAATATTCTGATATTCAGATATTGAGATATTCAGGTATTCAGATATTCCGATATTCCGATATTCCAATATTCGGATACTCAAATATTCAGATATTCAGACATTCCAATATACAGATATTCCCAATATTCCAATATTCAGATATTCCAATATTCCAATATTCCAATATTCCAATATTCCAATATTCTGATCTTCCAATACTCCAATATTCTGATATTCCAATATTCAGATATTCCAATATTCCGATATTCTGATATTCCAATATTCAGATATTCCAATATTCCAATATTCTGATATTCCAATATTCGGATACACAAATATTCAGATATTCACATATTCCAATATTCAGGTATTCGGACATTCCAATATTCTGATATTTCAATATTCCAATATTCAGCTATTTGAATATTCACATATTCTGATATTCCAATATTCGGATATTCAGATATTCCAATATTCCGATATTCAGATACTCAATATTCCAATATTCCAATATTCCGATATTTGGATACTCAATATTCCAATATTCCAATATTCGGATACTCAATATTCCAATATTCAGATACTCAATATTCCAATATTCCAATATTCAGCCACAGCCACCCCCAGCTTTTCCGGCCGCTTGCTCATTCCCAAAAATTCCTCCCCAGGGATCAGCCCAGGCCTCGGGGGGGTCCTGGAACCTCCCAGTGCTTGGCTGTTCCCATCTGCGGGCCTAAAAAACCCTAAAAGAGCAAGAAAACCCTAAAAGAGCAAAAAAAAAACCCTAAAAGAGCAAAAAAAAACCCTAAAAGAGCAAAAAAAAACCCCTAAAAGAGCAAAATAAAACCCTAAAAGAGCAAAAAACCCCCTTTATTTGGGATTAAAATGAGTTTATTTGGGAATAAAATGAGGTTTTTTGGGATTGAAACGAGTTTATTTGGGATTGAAACGAGTTTATTTGGGAATAAAATGAGTTTTTTTGGGATTGAAACGAGTTTATTTGGGTTAAAATGAATTTCTTTGGGATTAAAACAAGTTTTTTGGGATTAAAACAAGTTTTTTGGGATTAAAATGGGTTTATTTGGGTTAAAATGAGTTCATTTGGGATTAAAATGAGTTCATTTGGGATTGAAACGAGTTTTTTTTTATTAAAATGGGTTTATTTGGGATTGAAACAAGTTTATTTGGGAATAAAACAAGTTTTTTTGGGATTGAAACGAGTTTATTTGGGTTAAAATGAGTTTTTTTGGGATTAAAATGAGTTTTTTTGGGTTAAAATGAGTTTATTTGGGATCGAATGAGTTTTTTGGGATTAAAATGAGTTTCTTTGGGATTAAAACGAGGTTATTTGGGATTAAAACGGGTTCTTTGGGATTAAAATGAGTTTCTTTGGGATCGAAATGACTTTTTGGGGATTAAAACGAGTTTTTTGGGATTAAAAAGAGGTTATTTGGGATTAAAACACGCTTTTTGGGATTGAAACAAGTTTATTTGGGATTATAACGAGTTTATTTGGGATTGAAACGATTTTTTTGGGGATTTTGACGAGTTCCTTGGGATTAAAATGAGTTTCTTTGGGATCGAAACGATTTTTTTGGGATTAAAACGAGTTTTTTGGGAAGCACCTCCCGCCTGTGCCCTTCCCTCCGCCGTATAAATACAATATTTACATCCAAAATAAATATATTTATAACCAGAAATCATTTCCGTGCCCCAAACCTCCTCCTTCCAGACACCCCCACCCCCATCCCGAGTGGAAATTCGACTTTTTCCCAAAAAAAAGAAATTCAAATTCCCCCTCTCCTGGCGCTGCTTTCCTGGGAAATGACGTCTCCTTCCCAGCCCCCTTCCCTCCTGCCCGGCGCCCTCCAATAAATCCCAATAAATCGGGAAAAAAATTCCCTTTTTGGGATGATTTGGGATTATTTGGGATTCTCCCAGACCTTTTCCCAACCCCTTGGGAGAAAGGAGGGGAAAAAAATTCCCGTTTTTTTTTTTTCCTTCCCGCAGCCCGAGCTCCCGCCTGGCCAAGCTCAGCCTAAAAGGTAAAATGGCTCTGGCTCGGTGTGGAAAAGGAAATTTAACCCCCGGATTTCCATTCCCTGAGCTCGGGGAAGCTCCGGCGCAGCTGGAATTTTGGGGAATTTTTAAATTTTTTAGTGTTCCCCCCCCAAAGCCCCCAGAGCCCCTCCCCTGTGCCCGAACAAAGAGGGAATTTGGGGATTTTGTTGGGTTTTTCCTCACAGGAAACTCTCGGACCAGGGAGGAAATGAGGGGGATTCGTGCAACCAGAGCTGGAAAATTGGGAATTTTTTACCCGGGGGGTGCTGGAAAAAGGGGGGAGATCCCACAAGGATCCTGTGGGATGGGAGGGAGAAGCCCTCGGGTGATTCCCGCTCCCGAATTGGAGTTATTTGGATCTTTTTTTTAACTTTTTTTAATTGTTTTTTTTAACACGCTCGCTCAGGAATGCGCTTCCTCCTCCTCCTCCTCCTCCTCTCCTCCTCCTCTTCCTCCTCCTCTTCCTCCTCCTCCTCCTCCTCCTCCGGGAGCGTTCCTAAATCAAAATCGCCTCCTCTTGATCCTACACGGACTCGAACAAATCATTTATTAGCAAATTATTCCGATTTCACCGCTCGCACCAAAATTAAAATCTCAGGGGAAAAAAAACCCCAAAACCCACCAAAAATCCCCCAAAAAACCACCAAGAAACACCACCAAAAACCCCCAAAAAACCACCAAGAAACGCCACCAAAAACCCCCAAAAAACCACAAAAACCCACCAAAAAACCACCAAAAACCACCAAAAAACCACCAAAAACCACCCAAACAACCCCAAAAAAAACCCCAGAGGAAGAGGAACAACCCCAATTTTCCTGCCGGAGCCAGAGAAGGGGCTGGGGAAGGAGCGGAGCCGCCGCTTCCCTGCCCCCGGGAGGTTTCCGAGGGAAAAATTTCCCCAAAATTCGCCTCCTGAGCAGGAATCAAAACGCGGCTGCAGCGGCCCCGGGCTCAGAGAGGAGCCGAGGCCCGGCCACTGGAGCCCAGCGCTGCCGCAGCCTCGGAATTTTCATTTTTACCCCTTTTTTGGAAAGAGGAATTTGCAGGTCCGGATTGGTTTTGAGGGGTTTTTGTTTGGGGTTTATTTGGGGTTTTTTTTTGGGGAACATCGTGGGACGGAGCTGCTAAAAGCAGAAGAAAGCTCGGGATTTAAAGTTGGAAATAAAGTTTAGGAGCGCCAAGAGAATTCCCTTTTTTCCCCTCTATTTTTCCCTCAATATTTTTTCTTTTCCCCCTCCCTATTTTTATTTCTCCCCCTTTTTATTTTTGCATTTTTCCATTTTTTTCTTTTCCTTTTTTTTTCTTTTCACCTTTTTTTCTTTTCCTTTTTTTCTTTTCACATTTTTTCTTTTCCTTTTTTCTTTTCCTTTTTTTTCTTTTCCTTTTTTTCACTTTTTTCTTTTCCTTTTTTTGCTTTTCACTTTTTTCACTTTTTTCTTTTCCTTTTTTTCTTTTCACCTTTTTTATTTTCCTTTTTTTCACCTTTTTTTTCTTTAATTTTTTGGTGGCTTTTTTTTTTTTTTTTTGGCCTTTAAAGAAAGAATTCGGAAGGAAAAAAAAAAAAGACACGAAGTGAATAAAGACGGTGTGGGAGTAAAAAAGAAAGAGGAAAAAAAAGAAGAATACAACTCTCTTCTAACTCTCTTTTCTTCACCGCCCTTCTTGTGGACGCCGCGCTCATTCCTGCTAATAAATCCAGTAATTGGCAATTAATTAATAAGCCGAAGGATGAATTGTGGCTTCGAACAAGGCGCGTAGAAGGAATCTCTTTCACGCTTTATTAAATTTATTCCTCCACACACCCATCCCAGAGGAATCCGCATTTGGGAAGGCGCAGCGACCTCTCCAACCAACCCTACGTGGAGCCAAAAAAAAAAAAAAAATTAATTTAAAAATTCACTTAAACCGCGGAAACAAAAGCGGAGGCGCCCGCGCTGCCGTCAGCTCGAAACCAGCGTAAATTTTTTTTAATATTTATATATTTATTTCTCATTTTTGAACGGAGGGAGAGGAGGAGGAGGAGGAGGAGGAGGAGGAGGAGGAAGGAGGGAAGAAGCGGCGAGGGGGGAGGGAGGGCCCCATTGTGTGTGCGGGGTTTGGGGCGGGGGGGGGGGGAAATTTTGGGGTTTGGTTTTGGGTTTTTTTTGGGCAGGGGATGGATCTGGGGCTGTTCCCGGGGGGTTCCCGGGGGGTTCCCGGAATATTCCAGAGGCTCCCAGGGAATGCGGGAGCCCCCCCGAGCCCCCCCAGCCCCGGAACCCGCAGCTTTGTCCGCTCGGTTGATTTACACCAAACCCCGCTCCCACCTTGAAAAAAAAAAGCGATTATTTGGGGGGCGGAGGTGGAGCCGGGGGGGGGAATTTGGAGATGTTTGACTTCTTGATTTTATTCTCTTTTATTTTTTTTTTCCGAGGAGGGGGAAGACGAGGAGCCTCGACCCGGAGCAGGATTTGGGTGTTGGGAAGATGTTGCAAAGCGTTTGAAAAGGAGATCGGCTGCTTCGGATTTATTTTTTTTTTTTTCTCCTTCTTTTCCTTGGTTTTTTTTTTTTCTTTTTTTTCCATTTTTTTCTTTTTTTCCCTTTTTTTTTTTTCTTTTTTTTTTTTTTTTTTCCGCCTCCCCTCCCCCTCTCGCCCCTCTCCGGAGGGACGCGTGCGATCAGCGAGTGCAAACAGAAATGCCCTGATTTTTCAGATAAAGGGACAAAGTCAAAAAAAAAAAAAACCAAAAACCCTCCTCGCAAAATGTTCCTGACCTGCAAAGGGACCTTGGGCATCGCCCCGGCCACCCTGGATTTTCCCGGCCCGGGCGATTTCCACGCCGGCTACCAACAAATCGAAGGGATAAACTTGGGATACTTACAGATCAACGGCACGCAGATGTTCGCCCTGGCGCAGGTCCTCAGCGCCCTGCTCAAGGACATCCCCAGGGCCACCATCAGCAGGAAAATGGAAACCCTCAACATCAGGAGCCGCCGCTGCGACCCGCGGGAGCTGCGCACCCTCAAGGCCATCAACTCGGTGCCCACGCGAGCCGCCAAGTGCTCGCTCATCTCCAAGGCGGACCTGGAGGCTCTCTGCACCTCCTGCAAGAGCCTCAGCCCCCGCCGGAGGAAGAGGAAGAGGAGGAGGAAGAGCAAAGGGAGGCAGCGGCTGCTGCTGCCGGGCTCCGGGCAGTTTTGCCCCAGCCCTCCCTGCGGAGCTCTCGCTCGCCCCCGGCCTCCCCCGGCCCTTCCCTGCCCTCAGCAGCTCCAGAGAGCTTTTCCCGGCCGGGGGGGCCGCGGGCTGGCGGCTCGGGGGGAGCTTTTTGCCGGTGTCCTGAGCGGGTACCCCCGAGAGCCGGCGCCGCTGCAGCCCGCGGCCGCGCATCCCTGCGCGCTCCCGGCCGCGCTCGCCCCCGCGGGCCGGCACCGGCGGGGGCCGCGCTGCTCCAAGGGGCTCTTCCCGCAGGGAAAGGGGCCCTGGGCCGCCGGGAAGGGCCGCTCCTGCTCCTTCCCCGCCTCCGAGCGCCAGGGCACCTCCGCGGGCTACTCCAGCGACTCGGCTTCCAGCCTGGATCTGGCAGCGTCCAGCCCCGCCACCTCCAGCGACTCCTCGGAGGAGGAGGAGGAAGAGGAGGAGGAGGAGGAAGAGGAGGAGGAGGAGGAGGAAGGGGACAGCTCGTGCAGCAGCGAGGAGGAAGGCAGCTCCTCGGAGTCGGAGAGCAGCTCGCTGTGCAGCGGGGACTCGGTGCAGAGCACCCGGTACCGGCAGGCGGCCCTGCCCCGCTCCCAGCCGCCGCGGGAGCCCCTCGGGGAGCAGCCGGAGCCGCCCCCGAGCCAAGCGCTGCCCCCCGAGCCCGAGCTCCTCTTCCTCTCGCAGCACCTCTGGGCCCGGACCCTGCGAGCTTCAACTTTGGGAAGTTTGAGCGCGGCCGCGGCGCCGGGTTCGGGGGCTCAGGCGGGGCTGTGCGCCGAGCAGGAGGCCTCCCCTGCCTCCTCCTCCTCCTCCTCCTCCTCCTCCTCGCCCCCTCCCTCCCCGAGCCGCACCCCCGGGGGGGCCCCTGCACAAAAGGAGGACGCCGGAGGCAAGGATTTGCACAAAGATGCCTCCAACAAAAGCGCCTCGAGGTCAGAGCGGCCGAGCGCAGCCTCCCCGGGGCGAGCGCCTTCCCCAGAAACGGCCCCGGGCTCGGCTCCGCCACCCCCGGAGCTGGGGGGGACCCCTGGATCCCTTGGGGGGACCCCCGGGCCCGCTGCCCCCGGGGAGCCCCGGCGGGAGCACTTTGACCGCCTGATCCGCCGCTCCAAGCTCTGGTGCTACGCCAAGGGCTTCAACGTGGACGGGAAAAGTTTGCGGCGCGGCGGGGAGAGCCCGGAGCCCCGGGCGGGAGCGGCGTCGCCTTTCCAAAGCCCCGGAGCGGCGGAGAGCCCCGGGACTCTGCGCTGCAAAGCTCCGCGGGGCCGCCGGCACCGGAACCCCAAAAACCGGCGCCTCTGCAGGGGCTCCGAGAGGCAGCGCAGCTCCTCCAAAGCTCCTCCGAAAACTCCCCGCAGGAATCGCAGGAAGGGAAGCGCTCCCGGCAAATGCGGCCCGCCTCGGAATTCCTTCAGCCTCATGGGCAGCTTCCCCTGCACCCCCTCGCTGGTCGTGGGGGAGGACGGGGATTTGTGCCCGGCCTCGTCCCTGGGGGGCAAAAACTCCTGGGCTCTGTCCAAGACGCACCCGCTGTGGAGCTGGCACTTGGGGGGCAGCGCCGTGCCCGCGCCCCCCAGCCTCAAATTCCGCGGCTGCGGCCTGGAGCATCCCTGAGGACGCAAGGAAAAAGCTGCCGGGATCGCAGCGGAGCGCGGAGGTGCCCGGGGGGTACCCGGTGTGTGCCCGGGGGGTGCCCGGGGGGTGCCCAGGAGGTGCCCGGAGGTGCCCGGGGGTGCCCGGAGGTGCCCGGGGGGTGCCCGGGGGGTGCCCGGAGGTGCCCGGGGGGTGCCCGGGGGGTGCCCGGGAGGTGACCGGGAGGTGCCCGGGGGGTGCCCGGGAGGTGCCCGGGGGTGTCCGGAGGTGCCCGGGGGTGCCCGGGGGTGCCCGGGGATGGCGGAGCGGGGTCCCCCCGGTCCCCCTTCTCTGCCAGCCCCGGGTGGGGAAGGAGCTGCCCGGAGGAGCCCTGAGGGCTCCGGGAGAGTTTTTGGGGCCGGACTGGGCTGATTTTGGGGCCGGACTGGGCTGATTTTGGGGCTGGATTGGGTTGATTTTGGGGCTGGATTGGGCTGATTTTGGGCCCGAGTTGGGTTGTTGAGTTTGGGGTGAGTTTTAGGGTGAGGGTAAAACACGCGATGGAAGCCGAGGAACTCCCCCAAAATTCCCCAAAAAAAGGGGGTTCTTCCCAGAAAAGGGATTTAGGGCTGCTGGGAAAACTGGGAATGAGCTGGGAATGAGCTGGGAAGCGGCTCCTGACCCCCCAGCCCTACTCCAAAAAAGAAAAAAGAAAATAATCGACCAAATTTCTCCCATTTCCGCCATAAAAATTGGATTAAACCGGTGCCAACCCCATCAAAAACATCAGGAAAGGAAAAAAATCCCCTTCCTTTTCGGGCCGAGGCGAAAATCGGGAGCAGCTCCCCCAAATCCCGGGTTAACAGCGATGGGTTTTTTTTTTCCCGGCTGGTTCAGGGAGGAAAGGCCAATTTATAAAAAAAAAAATATTAAAAAATCAGGAATTTCGGGAGGTTTGAATAAAGCCGGGAGGGTTGGAAAGGAAATGACTTGAAAGTGCTCCGTGGAAATTCAACATTTTTTAAAAAGTGGAGGGAAAAAGGGGGAAAAAAAAGAGGAATTTGTGGGAATTTTGGGGAATTTGATAATCATCCCTGAAGGAATATCGGGAATGGGGCGAGGACGGGAGGATTTGATCCCATCCAAGACCCCTCTGTTTCGGGAACGTGAAGAAAATCAAAGCTGATTTGGGGTTTTTTTGGAGGTTTTTTTTAAAAAATGTTTTGAGTTTGGGGGGTTTTTTTCCTCCTTTTTTTTTTTTTTTTTTTGGTTTTTTTTTTCCAGGAGAAAAAAAATCCCGGGAATCCCACAGCGGCCGTTTGGGATTTCTTGGGTTTTTCCCCCCAAAATTTAGGCCTGAAAATAAAAATTAAAGATCAAAATTTTAAAAAATCGCTGCGAGGGAAAAAGGAAGGGAAAATATTCACACGCGGCCTGCTGGGTTTGAGTCCATTTTCTATTCCATTCCTTAAAAAATAAGGAAATTAGGGGAAAAAAAGGGATTTAAAAGGCCGGGAGCGTTTGGGATCTGCCGGGAGCTGTTTTCCTTGGAAGTGCTAAAAGCGGTGTTTGTTTAATTCGGGTTTTTAGGGGTTTTTTTTAAGGTTAAAAGCGCTTTTTTTTGTTTATTTCACCCCCTCCCGCCCCTTCCCCTCTGAGCAGAGCAGGGAAAATTCCCTCTCCAAAATATTGGGATTTTAGAGCCGTTAGTCCCCAAAAAAAACCCCCAAAACAACCCCAAAACCTGCGAGAAAAATCTCATTTTAGGGGATTTTCCCCCCCACCTCAGAGCAATCGCGGGAATCCCAAAAATCCAGGGGGGGATTTTCCATGGAATTCCCATTTTCCAGGGAATTCCCATTTTCCATGGAATCGCCCCCTCCTCCCCCCAAATCCACGTGGGGTTAAAAATGTATTTTCTTTGGGGTTAAAAATGTATTTTCTAGGAAAAAAAATTAGGATTTTGAGCAATTTGCGGGTGGGGTTGGAAAAGGTGGGGGAAAAAAAGTCCCGGGATGCGCTCTGGGAATGAATATTCCTATTTAAATTCCTGGATAGAATCAGAAATAGAAATAAAATCCTGGAAATAGATGAAAAAAACCCCAAAAATTTATTAAAAATTCCAATATAAGAGTGTAAATAGAAATAAATAAATTGCGATTTTTCAACCCAGCAGCGCCCGGACCCCGCAGTTCCTTCCCTCATCCCAAAAAAAACCTCAGGAATATTTTTCCAAGGGATAAAATCACCTCGGGAATTGCGGGGGTGGCGCGGGGGGAGGGGGAGGATTTTTATCCCGGTGTAAATATGGCTAAAAAATGACTTTTTATATGAAAAAAATTCGCTTTTTCTATTAAAAAAATCCGCATTTTGGGGGCGGAGATTTTTTGAATTTTGTGAATATTTGTGAATATTTGTGAATATTTGTGAATATTTGTGAATATTCTGTAAATCGCAATGGATCTTTGGAAATGTTCTGTAAATAAGGCTGGGAAAAACAAAGAAAAATCCAAAATACCTCAAAACTTTTTCTAACCGAGGCGTCTCGAGCAGCAGCTGCGCCCGTTTTCAGCGAAAAATAATCATTAAAATGCTCCTAATTATCACCCCGATGTTAATTGTGATCATTTTTGAGGCGTTTGAGGGGAATTCAAGGACCAAAGAATGAAAAAAAATCAGATTTAAGTAAGAAAATAAAGGGGGGAGGAGGCGGCGGAAATAAAAGTAATATAAATTTAAAAAAATAAAATAAAAGGAAAATTCAAATTTTGGGTTGGAATTGCGAGGTTTGGGGTTAAAATGAGCGAATCTGGGGTGGTTTGGGGTGAAAATTCCACTTCCAGGAGAGAAATTCCCTTTAAGGGACATTCCCGGGGTTGTTTCAGCTCCAAACGGGGCCAAAAGAAGCAAAAAAAAAATCGGATTTTTTGGTGTTTTTTTGGTGATGAAAATCTTGGTTGGAGGAGGAGGAGAGCGAAACAAAAATTGGGGGAAAAAATGGAAAATTCCAACTTTTCTCCAAGGCGCAGCCGGGTTTGGACTCAGGGAAAATCCCAGTTTGGGTCGGGGGGAATTGGGAATTTCGGGATTGAGGGGGGGCGGTTGGGGGCTCTGAGTGGAAATTCCCGTCCCTTTGGAGCGAAAATTCCCATTTTTTGGAGTGAAAATTCCCTTTTTTGTAGTGAAAATTCCCCTTTCTTTGAGTTAAAAATTCCCGTCCCTCGGGAGTGAAAATTCCCATTTTTTGGAAGGAAAATTCCCATTTTTTGGAGTGAAAATTCCCATTTTTTGGAAGGAAAATTCCCATTTTTTAGAAGGAAAATTCCCATTCTTTGGAGTGAAAATTCCCATTTTTTGGCGTGAAAATTCCCATTTCTTTGGGTTAAAAATTCCCGTCCCTTTGGGTTCAAAATTCCCATTTTTTGAGTTAAAAATTCCCATCCCTTTGAATTAAAAATTCCCATTTCTCTGAGTTAAAAATTCTCATCCCTCTGGAGTGAAAATTCCCATTCTTTGGAGTGAAAATTTCCATTTCTTTGAGTTAAAAATTCCCATTTCTCTGGATTAAAAAATCCTATCCTTCTGGATTGAAAATTCCCATTTCTTTGGGTTAAAAATCTCATTCCTTTGGTTAAAAATTCCCATCCCTCTGAATTAAAAATTCCCATCCTTTTGGGTTCAAAATTCCAATTTCTTTGAATTAAAAATTCCCATTCCTCTGGATTGAAAATTCCCATTTTTTGGAGTGAAAATTCCTATTTGTTTGAGTTTAAAATTCCAGTCCCTCTGGATTAAAAATTCCCATCCCTTTGGACTGAAAATTCATGTCCCTTTGGGTTCAAAATTCCCATTTCTCTGAGTTAAAAATTCCCTTCCCTCTGGAGTGAAAATTCCCATTTCTGTGGGTTAAAAATTCCCATTTCTTTGAGTTAAAAATTCCCATTCCTCTGGATTGAAAATTCCCATTCCTTTGAGTTAAAATTTCCCATCCCTTTGGGTTCCAAATTCCCATTTCTTTGAGTTAAAAATTCCCATTTTTTGGAGAAAAAATTCACATTCCTTTGGGTTAAAAAGTCTCATTCCTTTGGCTAAAAATTCCTGTCCCTTTGGGTTCAAAATTCCCATTTCTCTGAGTTAAAAATTCCCATCCTTTGGAGTGAAAATTCCCGTCCCTCTGGATTAAAATTTTCCATCCTTCTGGGTTCAAAATCCCAATTTCTTTGAATTAAAAATTCCTGTCCCTCTGGAGTGAAAATTCCCATAATTTGGAGTAAAAATTCCCATTTCTCTGGGTTCAAAATTCCCATTTCTTTGAGATAAAAATTCCAGTCCCTCTGGAGTGAAAATTCCCATTTCTTTGGGTTAAAAATTCCCGTTTCTTTGAGTTAAAAATTCCCATTTCTCTGGATTGAAAATTCCCATTCCTTTGGGTTAAAATTCCCATCCCTTTTGGTTCAAAATTCCCATTTCTTGGAGTTAAAAATTCCTGTCCCTCTGGATTGAAAATTCACATTTTTTGGAGTGAAATTCCCATTCCTTTGGGTTCAAAATTCCCATTTCTCTGGATTGAAAATTCCTGCTCCTCTGGATTAAAAATTCCCATTTCCTTGAATTAAAAATTCCAGTCCATCTGGAGTGAAAATTCCCATTTCTCTGGACTGAAATTTCCCGTCCCTCTGGATTAAAATTCCCATCCCTTAGGGTTTAAAAGTTTAATTCCTTTGGTTAAAAATTCCAATCCCTCTGGAATAAAAAAAATCCCATCCTTCTGGATTGAAAATTCCCATCCCTTGGGGTTCAAAATTCCAATTTCTTTGAGTTAAAAATTCCCGTTTGTCTGGACTGAAAATTCCCATCCCTCTGGATTAAAATTTCCCATCCTTTTGGGTCCAAAATTCCGATTTCTTTGAATTAAAAATTCCAGTCCCTCTGGAGTGAAAATTCCCATTTCTCTGGACTGAAAATTCCCATCTCTCTGGATTAAATTTTTCCATCCCTCTGGGTTCAAAATTCCCATTTCTTTGAGTTAAAAATTCCCGTTTCTCTGGATTGAAAATTGCCATTTCTCTGGACTAAATATTCCCATTCCTTTGGGTTCCAAATTCCGATTTCTTTGAATTAAAAATTCCAGTCCCTCTGGAGTGAAAATTCCCGTTCCTCTGGATTGAAAATTCCCATTTTTTGGAGTGAAAATTCCCATTTCTTTGAGTTAAAAATTCCCGTTTCTCTGGATTAAAACCTCCCTCCCCTGCTGGAATCCCAGATCCAGGGGGGTTTTTCTGGGATCATTGGATTTTTTTCCAAGGAATTTTTCCCTGGGCCGGGCTCCTCCAGCCGCCTTTGCCTGGCCTAAAAAATTCATTTTAAAACCCCTTTTCCCAGCTGGTTTTTTTGGGATTTTCCATTAAAATTCCCTGTTCCAACACTGGAATTTCCCATCCCTTGTGCAATGTGGAATTACGGAATCCAGGCTGGGACAGAAAAGAATAAATCCCTTTTTATTTTATTTTTTTGGGAATTTTTTACAGAACCCGTTGAAATTCCACATTTTTATTTTTTTGGGGTTGGCTGGGAATGTGCGGGAATTTCAGGGAATCTTCCTGGGAGTGATTTTTTTTGGGAATGGGGGGTGATGAATCCGAATTTTCCTTAAAATTCCCATTTTTCCCTCTTTTTAACCCAATTCCCACAGCTCCTTCCCTCTCATATCCCGATTTTTAGGGCCTCAGGAATGAGAATTGCCCATGGGATCAACGCTCCAGGGATATTTTGAAACCTTTTTTTCCAAGGAAAACTCGGCCAAAATCGGGAATATCCCACGGGATCTGCGCTGGCAGGGCCGGATCCGAACCCAAATCCCAAATCCCAAACCCCAAATCCCAAATCCCAAAGTTTGGCAGAAAAAAAGGGACCCAAAAGTGGCTTTGGAAGGGTTGGGATTTGGGATTGGGGATTTGGGATTTGGATTGGGATCGGGGAATTCCGGGATCTGGAAAGTTTTCCCTCAAAATGGAGAGAAATGGGAAATGCAGCCCCAGCTTGTTAATTGGGATTAATTAATTGGGATGAATTAATTGGGATTAATTAAACTTTTGTTATCCCAAGAAATCATGGGATGGGCCCGCTCCTGCAGGAGGCCGGGAAAACCCTGGAAAAATCCTTAAAACTCCTTAAAAATCCTTAAAATCCCTTAAAATTCTTGAAACTCCTTAAAAATCTTTAAAAATCCTTAAAATCCCTTAAAAAACCTTAAAATCCCTTAAAAATCCTTGAAATTCCTTAAAAATCTTTAAAAATCCCTTAGAAATCCTTAAAATCCCTTAAAAATCCTTGAAATTCCTTAAAAATCCTTAAAACTCCTTAAAAATCCTTAAAATGCATTAAAAATTCTTAAAACTCCTTAAAAATCCTTAAAACTCCTTAAAAATCCTTAAAATCCCTTAGAAATCCTTAAAATCCCTTAGAAATCCTTGAAATTCCTTAAAAATCCTTAAAACTCCTTAAAAAGCCTTAAAAATCCTTAAAAATCCTTAAAATGCCTTAAAAATCCTTAAAATGCATTAAAAATTCTTAAAACTCCTTAAAAATCCTTAAAATCCCTTAGAAATCCTTAAAATCCCTTAAAATTCTTGAAACTCCTTAAAAATCTTTAAAAATCCTTAAAATCCCTTAAAAATCCTTAAAATCCCTTAAAAATCCTTAAAATGCCTTAAAAATTCTTAAAACTTCTTAAAAATCCTTGAAACTCCTTAAAAATCCTTAAAACTCCTTAAAAAGCCTTAAAACTCCTTAAAAACCCCTCAAAAATCCCAAAAACCCCAAACCCCAGGGGAATGCGGATCTCAAACCAGGAATGGGATGCTCCAATCCCATTCCCAGCCCCTTTCCCAGTGTTTTTTTCATCCCAATTTTTATCCCCCCAATTCCCTCTTCCCACCCCTTTCCCCCCCAATTTTCCCTCTTTTCCCCCCATTTTCCCCCATTTTTCCCCCAATTTTCCCTCTTTTCCCCCCATTTTCCCCCCATTTCCATTCCCGGATCCGCCCCCTGCACCCTCAAGGCCCCTTCATCCCAAATCCCGCTTTTCCCTCGGGTTTTCCCAGGAATTCCCAGCCCTGGAATCCTCTGGGAACAGCAGCTCCCCCCCGAGGCTGTGGGAATCCTTAATCCCAATTCAGGATCCATTCCCTGATCCCTCCCAAACTTCTGGAGATGTTCCATGGGAATTTCGGGATCCTCTGTGCCCATGGGATGGGCTCCCAAATCCAGCCGGAGTATCCAGGCCACTGCGATGGAAAACTCATGGAATGGCAGGAAAATCCTAAATTTGGGATGATTTCCAAGCTGTTCCCAGCAGAGATGGATTTTTGGGAAGAAAAAAAAAAAAAAATAGGGAATAACCCAAACCCTGCTGCTGGATTTATAATTTGATATTAATTCGATGCCATTCCCAACATCCAGTTGGCTGGAATTACTTTTTCCAGGGCCGTCGGTTCCTGAGGGAGAAAAGGAGAACCCAAAACCTCTGAGAACTGGGAATTTGGGATCTGGAATTTGGGAGTGGGAATGTGGGATTGAAGGATCCGTGGGAGCAGCTCGGTCCTGGAAGGATACACGGGATAACGGGAATCTGGGATGAGCTGCAGGACTGGGATCCCAGTGGGATGAGCTGCAGGATCCCACTGGGATGAGCTGCAGGACTGGGATCCCAACGGGATGAGCTGCAGGATGGGATCCTGTTGGCATGAGCCAAAGGATGGGAATCCTGCTGGGATGAGCTGCAGGATCCCACTGGGATGAGCTGCAGGATGGGATCCCGTTGGCATGAGCTGGAGGATGGGAATCCTGCTGGGATGAGCTGCAGGACTGGGATCCCACTGGGATGAGCCAGAGGATGGGAATCCTGCTCGGATGAGCTGCAGAAATGGGATCCCATTGGGATGAGCTGCGGGATCCCATTGGGATGAGCTGTAGGATGAGGATCCCATTGGGATGAGTTGTAGGACTGGGATCCCACTGGGATGAGCTGGAGGATGGGAATCCTGGATGAGCTGCAGGACTGGGATCCCAATGGCATGAACCAAAGGATGAGAATCCTGCTGGGATGAGCTGCAGGATCCCACTGGGATGAGCTGGAGGATGGGAATCCTGCTGGGATGAGCTGCAGGATGAGGATCCCAATGGGATGAGCTGCAGGATCCCAATGGGATGAGCTGCAGGAGGGGAATCCTGGATGAGCTGCAGGACTGGGATCCCGTTGGGATGAGCTGCAGGATCCCATTGGGATGAGCTGCAGGATGAGGATCCCAATGGGATGAGCTGCAGGATCCCAATGGGATGAGCTGCAGGATCCCATTGGGATGAGCTGCAGGACTGGAATCCCACCGGGATGAGCTGCAGGGTGGGAATCCCACCAGGAGGAGCTGCAGGATCCCGTTGGGATGAGCTGCAGGATCCCATTGGGATGAGCTGCAGGATCCCATTGGGATGAGCTGCAGGATCCCATTGGGATGAGCTGCAGGATCCCATTGGGATGAGCTGCAGGATCCCACCGGGATGAGCTGCAGGATCCCGTTGGGATGAGCTGCAGGATCCCGTTGGGATGAGCTGCAGGATCCCGTTGGGATGAGCTGCAGGATCTCATTGGGATGAGCTGCAGGATCCCACCGGGATGAGCTGCAGGATCCCATTGGGATGAGCCAAAGGATGGGAATCCTGCTGGGATGAGCTGCAGGACCGGGATCCCACCGGGATGAGCCGCAGGAACAGCTCAGCCTCCCGCCGCTATTCCCGGTTCCGGGAAGTTTCTCCCTTCCCCTGCAGCCCCCGGGTCCTTCCCGCTCTCCCCTCGCCCCCTTCCCGGTTCAGAGCCCGCCCCGGGCTGGCCCCGCTCCCTGCCCGGTGCCCCGGGGGCTGGAGGGGCCCGGAGGATACGGGGGGATGCTCGCCCGGTGCCCCCGGGACTGGAGGATTCTCGCCCGGTGTCCCAGGGCCTGGACGATACCGGGGAATGCTCACCCGGTGCCCCGGGACCGGAGGATGCCCGCCTGGTGCCCACAGAACCGGAGCATACCGGGGGATGCCCCCGCGGTGCCCCCCGGACCGGAAGATACCAGGGGATGCTTGCCCAGTGCCCTGGGAACTGGAGGATCCCGGGGGATGCTCGCCTGGTGCTCCCGGGCCCGGAAGATACCGGGGGATACTCTCACGGTGCCCCGGGGACCGAAGGATGCTCACCCGGTGCCCCGGGGACCAGAGAATGCCAGGGGATGCTCGCCCGGTGCTCCCGGGCCCGGAGGATACCGGGGGATGCTCGCCCGGTGCTCCCGGGCCCGGAGGATACCGGGGGACTGGAGGATACTGGGGGATGCTCTCCCGGTGCTCTGGGGACTGGAGGATACCGGAGGATGCTCAGCCGGTGTCCTGGGGACCGGAGGATACCGGGGGACCGGAGGATCCCGGGGGATGCTCGCCCGGTGCTCCCGGGCCCGGAGGATACCGGAGGATCCCGGGGGATGCCCGCCCGGTGCCCCGGGGCCAGCGGGGACCCTCAGGGACAGCCGAGCTGCTGGCGCCCTCCTCAGGGCTCCCAGCACATTCCTGGCCTCGATTTTGGGGGAAAAAATGGGAATTTTTCGGTTTCTCCCAGCAGAGGTCCCCGGCTGCCTTCCCACGGCAGAATCCGCTCGGACCCGGCTCTGGGGCTGGGACAGAATTCCCTGAGGGGAATTTTCCCTGAGGGGAATTTTCCCTGAGGGGTTTTCTCCTCCTCATTCCCGATAAAAAGAGAAATCTTTTTATCCCTGGGCCCTGGAGAACCCCTCATTTCCCGGGATTCGGGGATGCGGCTTCCAGGGGCTGCGGGGTGATTTTTCACGCACCTCGCCGGGAGTTTATTTCCTTCAATTCGGCAGCAAAATTCCAGAAAAAAACCCCAAAAAACTCCCAAAAAAACTGGGAGCGCACCTGGGGGTTGAAGCCCGGCAGGGAGAACGCACGAGGCCACGATTTGGGCAGAAAAGGGGGGAAAAAAGCCCCAAAAAATCACTTTAACCCCACCCTCGGTGGCTCGGCGGAGCTGCAGAAGCGGTTTTCGGTTTCGGGTTTTGTCGCTATTTCGGTGCGAGCCGAGAGGAAAGCGAGAGAGCAGAGAGGGTTTGTCCATATTAGGAAATGACCCCAAAAATCCTCCGCGGCTCGCAGAGCTACAAGCGCTTCACACCCTGAGTTGTTTGAATTCAGAAGTGAATTTAATTAATGCGAGGCTTAATTAGAGCTGATTTTTAGCCCGCCCGGGTGGGTTTCACACCTGGGGGATTCCTTGGAATATCCCAGCCAGGACAAAGCTTCCCCCTGCCCCAAATCCACCCCGATTTTGGGGAGTTTCATCAGCGTTTCCCATCCCTGGGGCTCGCAAAAACAAAAATATTTCAGCCCCGAGCCGGATGTGAGTCATGGCTGAGCTGACTGATACCACTCCTTAATTACTCATTAATTACTCATTAATTGGTTCTGATCCGCACACGAGCGGTGCCGGTGATTTTTCCGTGTTGTTTTGACAGGGAAAACCTCAAAAAAGTCAGAATTTGGCCACTTTTTCCTCTCCCGAGGGCCGAGCCGTGGCTCAGCAGTGATGAAATCCCAGGTTCCAGCCCCAAAATTCCCCAAAATTCCTGCTGAGCCACGGGGGGGGGGGCTGAAATTCCAACTCATCCACCTCACCCCTGTCCCCTCCTGTCCCCTCCCCACCGGGCCCGAGGGGCTTTGGGGGGCTCAGAGCTTCTTTGGGGTTTTATGGATTTGAGGAATGCAAGGATCCGGGAATGGTTTGGGATGGGAAGGGAGCTCCAATCCCATCCCATTCCCACCCCGGCCATGTCCAGGGACACCTCCCACTGCCCCAGGCTGCTCCAACCCGGCCTTGGGCACTTCCAGGGATCCAGGGGCAGCCACAGCTTCCCTGGGAATTCCATCCCAGCCAGGAATTCCTTCCCAAGATCCCATCTCTCCCTGCCATTCCCTGGGTCCTGTCCCTGCATCCCTTGTCCCAGTCCTGCTCCAGCTCTCCTGGAGCCTCTTTGGGAGCTGGAAGGGGCCTCTGAGCTCTCCCTGGAGCCTTCTCTGCTCCAGGGTGGAGAATCCCAATTTTCCCAGTCTGAACATCCATGGATGGATCTATTGATGGGTGATGGATGGATGGATCTATGGATGGATTCAGGGATGGATGGATGGATGGATGGATGATGGAGGGATGGATTCAGGGATGGATGGATGGATGGATGGATGATGGAGGGATGGATTCAGGGATGGATGGATGGATGGATGGATGATGGAGGGATGGATGGATTCAGGGATGGAGTCAGGGATGGATTCAGGGATGGATTCAGGGATGGATGCAGATCCAGAGGTGTTCCGGGAGGTTCCCCCTTGTTCTGCCTGCAGGGTGGGGGCGGTTCAGACCCTGCCTCTGTCCCCTCCGTCCCTCCGTCCCTCTGTCCCTCCGTCCCTCTGTCCCCTCCGTCCCTCTGTCCCTCCGTCCCTCTGTCCCGCTGTCCCTCTCTCCCCTCTCTCCCCCCGTCCCTCTCTCCCCGCTCCTCTCCCCGCTCTCCCCCCGTTTCCTGCGCCCCCGCAGCCCCGGCCCGGATGTGGCCCCGGCCCGAGGCGCCGCTCCGAGCCCGAGGCGCGGCCGCTCGCTTCCTGCGGGGGCTGCGGGGGCTCTCCCGGCCCCGCCGCCGCCCCCGGGGCTCGCTCAGCCCCGCCGCCGCTCCCGGGGCTCCCTCGGTCCCGCCGCTGCTCCCGGGGCTCGCTCAGCCCCGCCGCCGCTCCCGGGGCTCGCTCAGCCCCGCCGCCGCTCCCGGGGCTCGCTCAGCCCCGCCGCCGCCCCCGGGGCTCGCTCGGTCCCGCTGCCGCTCCCGGGGCTCGCTCAGCTCCGCCGCTCCCGGGGCTCGCTCAGCCCCGCCGCCGCCCCCGGGGTTCGCTCGGTCCCGCCGCCGCTCCCGGGGCTCGCTCGGTCCCGCCCGGCGCCGCCAGCGGGCACCGGGAACCGGGCACAGGGCAGCGGGCAGCGGGCATTGGGCACAGGGCACTGGGCAGTGGGCACGGGGAACCAGGCACCGGGAACCAGGCACAGGGCACCGGGAACCGGGCACCGGGAACCAGGCACAGGGAACCGGGCACAGGGCACCGGGAACCAGGCACAGGGAACCGGGCACTGGGCAGCGGGCAGCGGGCAGCGGGCAGTGGGCATTGGGCAGTGGGCAGTGGGCACAGGACACCGGGAACCAGGCACCGGGAACCGGGCACAGGGCACCGGGCACAGGGCACAGGGCACCGGGCAGTGGGCATTGGGCAGTGGGCACTGGGCACAGGGCACTGGGCAGTGGGTAATGGGCACTGGGCACAGGGAACCGGGCAGTGGGCATTGGGCAGTGGGCACAGGGCACTGGGCACCGGGCACAGGGCACCGGGCAGTGGGCATTGGGCAGTGGGCACCAGGCACAGGGCAGTGGGTAATGAGCAGTGGGCACCGGGCAGTGGGCACTGAACACCAGACACTGGGCACCAGGCACTGGGCAGTGGGCATTGGGAACCAAGCACCAGGCACTGGGCACCGAGTACTGAGCACCAGGCACTGAGCACTGGGAAATGGACACTGAGCATTGGGCACCGGGCACTGAGCACCAGGCACTGAGCACTGGACACTGGGCACTGAGCACTGGACACCGGGCACTGAGCACCAGGCACTGAGCACTGGACACTGGGCACTGAGCATTGGGCACCGGGCACTGAGCACCAGGCACTGAGCACTGGACACTGGGCACTGAGCACTGGGCACTGAGCATTGGGCACCGGGCATTGGGCACTGGGAACCAAGCACTGGACATTGGGCACTGGGCACTGAACACCAGACACTGGGCACTGGGAAATGGACACTGGGCATTGGGCACTGAGTACTGAGCACCAGGCACTAAGCACTGAGCATTGGGCACCGGGCACTGGGCATTGGGAACCAAGCACTGGGCACTGGGCATCGGGTACTGGGTACTGGGCATTGGGGAGTGAACACTGGGCACTGGGCATCAGGCCCTGAGCACTGGGCACTGGGCACTGGACACCAGGCACTGGGCATTAGGCCCTGAGCACTGAGCACTGGACACCGGGCACTGGACACTGGGCACTGACCACCGGGCACTGAGCACTGGGCACTGGGCACTGAGCACTGGGCACTGACCACCGGGCACTGGGCCCCAGGCACTGGGCACCGGGCACTGAGCACTGGGCACTGGGCACTGAGCACTGGGCACTGACCACCGGGCACTGGGCCCCAGGCACTGGGCACCGGGCACTGAGCACTGGGCACTGACCAGGCACCGGGCACCGGGCACTGGGCACTGGGCACTGACCGGGCACTGACTGGGCACTGGGCACTGACCAGGCACCGGGCCCCGGGCACTGGGCACTGAGCACTGACCGGGCACTGGGCACCGGGCACTGAGCACTGAGCACTGAGCACTGACCGGGCACTGGGCACTGACTGGGCACTGAGCACTGAGCACTGAGCACTGAGCACCAGGCACCGCCCCGGGCACTGAGCACTGAGCACTGACCACCGGGCACCGGGCCCAGGGCACTGGGCACTGAGCACTGACCAGGCACCGGGCCCGGGCACTGGGCACTGAGCACTGACACCAGGCACCGGGCCCAGGGCACTGACCGGGCACTGGGCACTGAGCACTGACCACCAGGCACCGGGCACTGGGCACTGAGCACTGGGCACTGGGCACTGAGCACTGGGCACTGGGCACCGGGCACTGGGCCCCAGGCACTGCACCGGGCACTGAGCACTGGGCACTGACCAGGCACCGGGCACCGGGCACTGGGCACTGGGCACTGACCAGGCACTGACTGGGCACTGGGCACTGACCAGGCACCGACTGGGCACTGAGCACTGGGCACTGCACTGAGCACTGACCAGGCACTGACCAGGGCACTGACCGGGCACTGAGCACTGACCAGGCACCGGGCACCGGGCACTGGGCACTGGGCACTGACCACAGGGCACTGAGCACTGGGCACTGGGCACTGACCAGGCACCGGGCACCGGGCACTGGGCACTGAGCACTGCACCAGGCACCGGGCACTGGGCACTGAGCACTGGGCACTGAGCACTGACCACCGGGCACCGGGCCCAGGGCACTGGGCACTGAGCACTGACCACCAGGCACCGGGCCCAGGGCACTGGCACCGGGCACTGAGCACTGACCACCAGGCACCGGGCCCAGGGCACTGGCACCGGGCACTGAGCACTGACCACCAGGCACCGGGCACCGGGCACTGAGCACTGACCACCAGGCACCGGGCCCCGGGCACTGGGCACTGAGCACTGACCACCAGGCACCGGGCACTGGCACTGGGCAGCTCTGCCACCAAACTGCGCCATCCTCCCCAGGGCTCCCAGGAGCTCCCCCTGAGCCTTCAGCCGCCAGCACTGCCTGATTTTGGGCAGAAATCCTGGGAATCGGGATTTTGGGCAGAAATCCTGGGATTCAGGAGGGTTTGGGATGGCAGCTGCCACCCCTGGGTGCTGTGGGACGAGAGCTGCCACCCCTGGGTGCTGCAGGATCCCTTCAGCTCCATGGATCCCTTGCCAGGCTGGGGAGCAGCTGGAAAATTCATTCCCTCCTTAAATCCATAGGAAATTCGGGATGAAGGGAAGGGAATTTGGGCCCAGGGACGGCGCCTTCCCCTTTCCTTCCCCTTTCCTTCCCCTTTCCTTCCCTTTCCTTCCCTTTCCCTTTCCCCTTTTCCTTCCCCTTTCCTTCCCCTTTCCTTCCCCTTTTCCTTCCCCTTTTCTTCCCTTTTCCTTCCCCTTTTCCTTCCCCTTTTCCTTCCCCTTTCCTTCCCTTTTCCCTCCCTTTCCCTCCCCTTTCCTTTCCTTTCCTTTCCTTTCCTTTCCTTTCCTTTCCTTTCCTTTCCTTTCCTTTCCTTTCCTTTCCTTTCCTTTCCTTTCCTTTCCTTTCCTTTCCTTCCCTTCCCTTCCCTTCCCTTCCCTTCCCTTTCCTTTCCTTTCCTTTCCTTTCCTTTCCTTTCCTTTCCTTTCCTTTCCTTTCCTTTCCTTTCCTTTCCTTTCCTTTCCCTTCCTTTCCTTTCCCTTCCTTTCCTTTCCCTTCCCTTCCCTTCCCTTCCCTTCCCTTCCCTTCCCTTCCCTTCCCTTCCCTTCCCTTCCCTTCCCTTCCCTTCCCTTCCCTTCCCTTCCCTTCCCCTTCCCATTTCTCTCCCTTTTCCTTCCCCTTTCCTTCCCTTTCCTTCCCCTTCCCTTCCCATTTCTCTCCCTTTTCCTTCCCTTTCCTTCCCCTTTCCTTCCCCTCTCCCTCCCCTCCCCATGCCCAGCCCGGGATATTCCCAATTTTGGGAATTTTCCCAGCTTTGGGAACATTTCCAGCCTGCCAGAGCTGATCCCTGCGGGTTTTTTCCCCTCACATTTTCCATCCCTGAGGAATTTTCCGAGCGAGGAGCCACGAACTGAACCCAAATTCTGAGTGCCCCAGACCCTTCCAAGGTCATCAGAGCGGGACGTTAATAAAATTAATAAAATTAATTAATTAAATTAATTAATTAACCCACAGAAACTCCTGGGCTTCAATCGCTGTGAGGATTTTTTAAAAATGTGTTAAAAATGCAGGAATGTGAGGGAAAAATCCCATTAAAACCACAGGAACAGGTGCCTAAATCCCATAAAAACCACAGGAACAGGTGCCTAAATCCCATAAAAACCACGGGAAACAGGTGCCTAAATCCCATAAAAACCACGGGAAACAGGTGCCTAAATCCCATAAAAACCACGGGAAACGGGTGCCTAAATCCCATAAAAACCACGGGAATCAGGTGCCTAAATCCCATAAAAACCACGGGAAGGAGGTGCCTAAATCCCATAAAAACCACGGGAATCAGGTGCCTAAATCCCATAAAAACCACGGGAATCAGGTGCCTAAATCCCATAAAAACCACGGGAAATGGGTGCCTAAATCCCCTAAAAAACACGGGAAATGGGTGCCTAAATCCCATAAAAGCCAGATCTGCTTCTGATTATCCGTCCCCATTCCCACCTCGGGAATCGGGGCCTGGATTTATGGAATATCCAAAGCTCTGCCCTGGAAAAAAAACCCCAAATCTCCCCAAAATTCCCATTCTGGGAATGCTGAGATGGGAGCAGCTCCAAGCTCCTTGTGGTTTCCAGCGCGTGGAACCCAAATCCCAAAAATAAACTGGGAAATCTCATTCCAGATTCCCTAAAAACCCTCTGGGTGCTCAGACATCGCTGGATCCCCACGGATTTTTCTGTGCTCGGTGTAAATAATAATCATAAATAAACCCCAATGTGGCATTCCCGAGGGGAATTATCCCAATGAATCCCTTGAATTGGGATTTGGGAATTATCCCAAAGAATCCCTTGAATTGGGATCATTGGGAATTATCCCAATGAATCCCTCGAGTTGGGATCATTGGGAATTATCCCAAAGAATCCCTCGAGTTGGGATCATTGGGAATGATCCCAAAGAATCCCTCGAGTTGGGATCATTGGGAATGATCCCAAAGAATCCCTCGAGTTGGGATCATTGGGAATTATCCCAAAGAATCCCTCGAGTTGGGATCATTGGGAATTATCCCAAAGAATCCCTCGAGTTGGGATCATTGGGAATGATCCCAAAGAATCCCTCGAGTTGGGATCATTGGGAATGATCCCAAAGAATCCCCTGAATTGGGATTTGGGAATTATCCCAAAGAATCCCTTGAATTGGGATCATTGGGAATTATCCCAAAGAATCCCCTGAATTGGGATAATTGGGAATGATCCCAATGAATCCCTTGAATTGGGATCATTGGGAATGATCCCAAAGAATCCCTCGAGTTGGGATCATTGGGAATGATCCCAAAGAATCCCTCGAGTTGGGATCATTGGGAATGATCCCAAAGAATCCCTCGAGTTGGGATCATTGGGAATGATCCCAAAGAATCCCTTGAAGTTCCTTCCAGAGCCAAATTTATGGGATTTTCACGCCTCTCCCGTTGGGTTTTGTGGGATTGGAGCAGTTCCTTCCACAAAAGCTCTTTTTTTTTGGGGGGGGGAAAGGGAAAAATGGTGAAACCCCATAAAATCCACGGCCTGTGATCCCAGTGGGAACTGGGGTGGGAAGTGCCCTAATTCTGGGTGGATCAGGAAAATGTGGGAATTTCAGGGAGAAAAAAAGAGCAATTCTAACAATTCCTTAAAACGGTTCCACCCAGAAACAAACCATCAGCAAATAAAATAAAATAAAATAAAATAAAATAAAACAAACCCCAAACCCCATAAATCAAACATCTCCCATATCCCAGATTTTTCCCAGGAATCCTCAGAGCCCTTTTCCCCCAGCTCAGCCTCCCCTTCCCACCGGGATCAGCGATGGGAATTTAATGGGAATTTAATGGGAATTTAATGGGAATTTAATGGGAATTTAATCCCCTCAAGGTTCAATCCAAGGGGCTCCATGGGCCAGGTTTGGGGTGGATGTCCCACATTTTATCCCGGGAAAATCCTAAACCTTTGGGATCCCCCTCAGCTGACAAAGGAACCAGAATTCCGTATTTTTTATTTATTTATTTAAAAACCCCAAAAGATAAAAAGCAGGGAAAAAAAGGAATTTAATCCCCTCAAGGTTCAATCCAAGGGGCTCCATGGGCCAGGGATGGGCAAATGTCCCACATTTTATCCCAGGAAAATCCCAAACCTTTGGGATCTCCCTCAGCTGACAAAGGAAATGGAATTCCTTATTTTTTAATATAAAAATACCCAAAAGATAAAAGACAGGGAAAAAAAAGGAATTTAATCCCCTCAAGGTTCAATCCAAGGGGCTCCATGGGCCAGGTTTGGGGTGGATGTCCCAAAATTTATCCCAGGAAAATCCCAAACCTTTGGGATCCCCCTCAGCTGGCAAAGGAAATTGAATTCCTTTTTTTATTATTTATTTATTTAAAAACCCCAAAAGATAAAAAGCAAGATAAAAAAAGGAATTTAATCCCTTCAAGGATCAATCCAAGGGGCTCCATGGGCCAGGGATGGGCAAATGTCCCACATTTCATCCCAGGAAAATCCCAAACCTTTGGGATCTCCCTCAGCTGACAAAGGAAATGGAATTCTTTATCTTTTATTTATTTATTTAAAAAACCCCAAAAGATAAAAATCAGGGAAAAAAAGGAATTTAATCCCTTCAAGTCCAAGAGGCTCTGTGGGCCAGGGATGGGGTGGATGTCCCAAAATTTATCCCAGGAAAATCCCAAACCTTTGGGATCTCCCTCAGCTGACAAAGGAACCAGAATTCCTTATTTTTTATTTATTTATTTTAAAAACCCAAAAGATAAAAAGCAGGGAAAAAAAGGAATTTAATCCCCTCAAGGTTCAATCCAAGGGGCTCCATGGGCCAGGTTTGGGGTGGGTGTCCCACATTTTATCCCAGGAAAATCCCAAACCTTTGGGATCCCCCTCAGCTGGCAAAGGAAATGGAATTCCTTTTTTTATTATTCATTTATTTAAAAACCCCAAAAGCTAAAAATCAGGGGAAAAAAGGGGGAAAAAGGAGGGGAAAAGCTGCCAGAAAAAGCGAGTTGAGGCTGAGGGAATTCCTGCCCCTTCCAAGGATTTTATAGGATTGGGATAAAGGGAATCAGGCCCAGGATGTGACCCTTGGCCTCAAAAATGGCCCTAAAATTGGGATTTTGGGGCTCAGGGAGGGGTTTGGGATCAGAGAATTCCCAGGCCGAGATCCCAGAGGTTTTGGGGTGAGGGGATTGAGGAAGAGGAGGCTCGGGGCTGCTGGAAATGGGGAATTTGGGAATGGCCAAGGGCTGCTGCAGGGGAAAAACCCCAAAATTGGGGGATTGGGGGGTTTGGGGTGGGGAGAAAATAATAATGATAATAGTAATAATGATCATGATAATAATGATAATGATAGTAACAAAAATAAAAAAAACAAAAATAAAAATAAAAATAATAATAATAATAATAATACAGTAATAATAAAATATAATAATAAAATAAAGTAAAAAAATAACAGTAACAACAAAAACAACAGTAATAGTAAAATATAATAATAAAATAAAATAAAAATAATAATAACAACAAAAACAACACTAATAATAAAATATAATAATAAAATAAAATAAAAATAATAATATCAACTAAACCTACAGCAATAATAAAAATACAATAATAAATTTAAAAAAAATAAAAATAAAAATAAATAGAAATAATAATAAAATAAAATACAACCTACAATAATAAAATAAAATATAATAATAACAACAAAACAACAATAATAATAAAATAATAATAATAAAATAAAAATAAATTTAAAAAATAGAAATAATAACAGAAATAATAATAATACAATAAAAATAAAATAAAATAAAATAAAATAAAATAAAAAAAATAATAATAACAACAAAACCAACAATCATAACAAAATAAAATTTAAAAAAATAAAAATAAAAATAAAAACAATAAAAATCAAAAACAATAATATTAATAATAGTAATAATAATAATAACAATAATAACAATATTAATAATAATAACAATAATAATAAATAACAACAACAACAACAACAATAAACATTCCCAGTACTTCGGGATCATTTCCCTTCCCTCAGGCGCAATCCCATAAATAAATAAATACCCCAAACATTCCGGGATCATTTCCCTTCCCCTCCCCCCGCGCAATCCCAGAACCAATGAAATCCCATTCCCTGAATCCCGGATCCTTTCCGTGTTTTGCAGCCGCCCCCGGCGCCTCCCGCGCGCAAACCCGGAAAAACAACGGGAAAAAGGGAAAAATTCCCATTTCTGGGGAGCCTCGGCCGCAGCAGGGCCGGGAACCGCGGGGGAAACCCACGGGAAATCAACGGGAATTGTGGGAGAAATCAGTGGGAAATAAACGGGAATTGTGGGAAAAATCAACGGGAAATAAACGGGAATTGTGGGAGAAATCAGTGGGAAATAAACGGGAATTGTGGGATAAATCAATGGGAAATAAACGGGAATTGCGGGAGAAATCAATGGGAAATCAATGGGAATTGCGGGAGAAATCAGTGGGAAATAAACGGGAATTGTGGGAGAAATCAATGGGAAATAAACGGGAATTGTGGGAGAAATCAATGGGAAATCAATGGGAATTGCGGGAGAAATCAATGGGAAATCAAGAACGGGAGAAATAAACGGGAATTGCGGGATAAATAAATGGGAATTACAGGATAAATAAATGGGAATTGCGGGAGAAATAAATGGGAATTGCGGGATAAATAAACGGGAATTACGGGATAAATAAACGGGAATTACAGGATAAATCAATGGGAATTGCGGGATAAATCAATGGGAAGTGTGGGATAAACGGGAATTACAGGATAAATAAATGGGAATTGCGGGAGAAATAAACGGGAATTGCGGGATAAATAAATGGGAATTACGGGACAAATAAATGGGAATTGCGGAATAAACGGGAATTGCGGGATAAATAAATGGGAATTACGGGACAAATAAATGGGAATTGCGGAATAAATGGGAATTACGGGATAAATAAACGGGAATTACAGGATAAATAAACGGGAATTGTGGGATAAATGGGAATTACAGGATAAATAAACGGGAATTACAGGATAAATCAATGGGAATTACAGGATAAATAAACGGGAATTACAGGATAAATAAATGGGAATTACGGGATAAATAAACGGGAATTACAGGATAAACAAACGGGAATTGTGGGATAAATGGGAATTGAGGGATAAATAAACGGGAATTACAGGATAAATAAACGGGAATTACGGGACAAAGCCGGATCCCCTCTCTCTCTCCAGGCGGGCAGAGGAGGTTGGAGAGGAGGGAAAAAATAAAAAACCCCAAACCCCTCCTTCTGCAGCGGCAGGAAAGGGTTAAAATCCCCCAAAATGATCCCGAATCTCCCGCGCACGAAGGCGCCCGCCCGCGCCGAGCCGCGATCCGTGAACCGCAAAATTCACCGGAGCGAGCGGGCGGCGGCACCGGGGGGGAACCGGGGGGAACCGGGGGGGGGGGAACGGGGGGGGGAACGGGGGAAACGGGGGGGGAACTGGGAGGAATGGGGAACTGGGGGAAACGGGGGGAACCGGGGCTGGGGGGGGGGGAAGGGGGGGAAAAAAAAACCAAACGAAAAAAACCGGGGGGGGGAAACGGGGGGGAACCGGGGGGGAAACCGGGGTGGGGGGGAAACGGGGGGGAACCGGGGGGGGAAGTGGGGGGAGGAAACTGGGGGAACTGGGCTTGGGGGGGGGAACGGGGGGGAAATGGGGGGGACCGGGGGGGAAAAACGGGGGGGACTGGGGGAAACTGGGGAGGAAATGGGGGGGACCGGGGGGAACCGGGGGGGGAAAGGGGGGGAAATGGGGGGGAAAAACGGGGGGGAACCGGGGGGGACCGGGGGGAACTGGGGGAAATGGGGAGGGATGGGACAGAATCGGGGGGAACCGGGGCTGGGGGGGGGGGAACCGGGGGGGAACCGAGGGGGGAACTGGGGAGAACCGGGAAGAATCGGGGACAAACCGGGCAGAACCGGGGGGGGACCGGGCAGAACCGGAGGGGGGGGACACGGGGACAAACGGGGGGGGATCGGGCAGAACCGGGGAGGAACCGGGCAGAACTGAAGCGGAACCGGGCAGAACCGGAGGGGGATCGGGCAGAACCGGGGACAAACGGGGGGGACCGGGCAGAACCGGGCAGAACCGGGGGGGGATCGGGCAGAACCGAAGCGGAACCGGGCAGAACCGGGGGAAAACCGGGGGGAAAACCGGGGGAAAAACCGGGCGGAACCGGGAAGGGGAGCACCGGGCAGAACCAGGGGTGAACCGTGCACAACCGGGGGAGGGAGGAACGGACCTGGAAGTGCTCGTGGCCGCGGGGCCGCATCCGCCGCCCCCTCCGGTGCCCCCCCCGGTGCCCCCCTCGATGCCCCCCGATGCCCCCCGGTGCCCCCCGGTGCCTCCATCCCCGGCGCTCGCTGTCCCCGCGGTCCCCCCGCGGTCCCCCCATCCCGGCCCCGCCCGGCACCGTGAGAGGCGGAGGAGGAGGAGGAGGAGGAGGAGGAGAGGAAGAGGAGAGGAAGAGAGGAGGAAGAAGAGGAAGAGGAGGAGGAGGAAGAGGAGGAGGAGCGGAGGGAGGGAGGGAGGGAGGCGGGGGGCAGGAAACCCTCATGGAAGTATGAAGGAGATGGTGGGAGGTTGCTGTGTGTGTTCCGACGAGCGCGGCTGGGCGGAGAACCCGCTCGTCTACTGCGACGGCCACGGCTGCAATGTGGCCGTGCACCAAGGTGAGCCCCGCACCGACCCCCCGGGCCCCCCCAAAACCTCACGGGGCCCCCCCCGGGGATGGGGCGGGGTGAGGATGAGGATGATGAGGATGAGGATGAGGATGGAGGCGGC
The DNA here is from genome assembly GCA_026261815.1 of Monarcha castaneiventris obscurior. Lineage (NCBI taxonomy): Eukaryota > Metazoa > Chordata > Aves > Passeriformes > Monarchidae > Monarcha > Monarcha castaneiventris. The sequence continues at coordinate 81,301 of JAMPIT010000020.1, read as the reverse complement.
GGTGGTGGGGAGAGGAGGGAGGGGGGAAATTGGCTTTGTTTTAGCGCTATTGTTATGTTTTAGCGAATAACGGTGTGGCCGCCGCGGCTGAGGGGTTTTTTGGGGGGGTTTTGGGGATTTGGGGGGGGGGGACACGGTGGGGGTGGGGGTGGAGGTGGGCAGCGGCGGAGCTCCCCCCCCCCCCCCCCCACTCCGGGGGTCGGGAACGGGGAGGTTTCTGCGGTGCCTCCCCCCGGTTTAACGGGGATTGAAGGAGGGGTTCTGCTGCCCCCGAGCACCACCGAGGGCCGGGGGTGTCCGGTGGGGCCGGGGGGAGCCCCGGAGGGGCCCGGAGATGCCTCCTGAGAGGGGAGGGAGGGAGGAAGGCAGCCCTCCTCCTCCTCCTCCTCATCTCCTCCTCCTCCTCCTCACCTCCTCCTCCTCCTCCTCTCCTCCTCCTCCTCTTCATCTCCTCCTCCTCTCCTCCTCCTCCTCCTCCTCCTCCTCCTCCCGCTGCTCCCGGGTTTAAATCACTCCATCCCGCCCCTCGCTCACGGTAGCGGGCCCGGAAAGTTTTGTTCCTCGGCTCCGTGAAAAAATAAAAAAAATCGGCCTTAAACGCTGGGTTTTGGGTTTTGGGGCCGTTCCGAGTCGGGGATCGCGGCTCGGGGGCTTTGGGCTGAGGCCGCGGCTCGGGGCCCTCGGGCCGCTCCGGTCTCCCCGCTGTTGTTGGTGTCCCCCAGCAGCTCCGGCCTCTTCCGCTGCTCTGCGGCCGCTCCCGGTGCTCGGTCCTGGCTCCGGCCCTGTCCGTGTGTCCGGCCCTGTCCCAGTGTCCGGCCCTGTCCGTGTGTCCGGCCCTGTCCCTGTCCGTGTGTCCGGCCCTGTCCCTGTCCCAGTGTCCGGCCCTGTCCGTGTGTCCGGCCCTGTCCGGCCCTGTCCGAGTGTCCGGCCCTGTCCCTGTGTCCGGCCCTGTCCGAGTGTCCGGCTCTGTCCCTGTGTCCGGCCCTGTCCGTGTGTCCGGCTCTGTCCCTGTGTCCGGCCCTGTCCGTGTGTCCGGCCCTGGCCCTGTGTCCGGCCCTGTCCGGCCCTGTCCGTGTGTCCGGCCCTGTCCCTGTCCCTGTGTCCATCCCTGTCCCTGTGTCCGGCCCTGTCCCTGTCCGTGTGTCCGGCCCTGTCCCTGTCCGTGTGTCCGGCCCTGTCCGTGTGTCCGGCCCTGTCCCTGTGTCCGGCCCTGTCCCTGTGTCCAGCCCTGTCCGTGTGTCCGGCCCTGTCCCTGTGTCCGGCCCTGTCCCTGTGTCCAGCCCTGTCCGTGTGTCCGGCCCTGTCCCTGTCCGTGTGTCCGGCCCTGTCCGTGTGTCCATCCCTGTCCGTGTGTCCATCCCTGTCTGAGTGTCCAGCCCTGTCTGTGTGTCCAGCTCTGTCCATGTGTCCGGCCCTGTCCGAGTGTCCGGCCCTGTCCGTGTGTCCGGCTCTGTCCGTGTGTCCATCCCTGTCTGAGTGTCCAGCCCTGTCCGTGTGTCCAGCCCTGTCCCTGTCCGTGTGTCCAGCCCTGTCCCTGTCCATGTGTCCGGCCCTGTCCCTGTCCGTGTCTCCGCCCTGTCCGTGTGTCCGGCCCTGTCCGTGTGTCCGGCCCTGTCCCTGTGTCCGGCCCTGTCCCTGTGTCCACCCTGTCCGTGTGTCCGGCCCTGTCCCTGTCCGTGTGTCCGGCCCTGTCCGTGTGTCCATCCCTGTCCGTGTGTCCATCCCTGTCTGAGTGTCCAGCCCTGTCTGTGTGTCCAGCCCTGTCCCTGTCCGTGTGTCCAGCCCTGTCCATGTGTCCGGCCCTGTCCCTGTCCGTGTCTCCGGCCCTGTCCGTGTGTCCGGCCCTGTCCGTGTGTCCGGCCCTGTCCCTGTGTCCGGCCCTGTCCGTGTGTCCAGCCCTGTCCGTGTGTCCGGCCCTGTCCCTGTCCGTGTGTCCGGCCCTGTCCGTGTGTCCATCCCTGTCCGTGTGTCCATCCCTGTCTGAGTGTCCAGCCCTGTCTGTGTGTCCAGCTCTGTCCATGTGTCCGGCCCTGTCCGAGTGTCCGGCCCTGTCCGTGTGTCCGGCTCTGTCCGTGTGTCCATCCCTGTCTGAGTGTCCAGCCCTGTCCGTGTGTCCAGCCCTGTCCCTGTCCGTGTGTCCGGCCCTGTCCCTGTCCGTGTCTCCGGCCCTGTCCGTGTGTCCGGCCCTGTCCGTGTGTCCGGCCCTGTCCCTGTGTCCGGCCCTGTCCCTGTGTCCAGCCCTGTCCGTGTGTCCGGCCCTGTCCCTGTCCGTGTGTCCGGCCCTGTCCGTGTGTCCATCCCTGTCCGTGTGTCCATCCCTGTCTGAGTGTCCAGCCCTGTCTGTGTGTCCAGCTCTGTCCATGTGTCCGGCCCTGTCCGAGTGTCCGGCCCTGTCCGTGTGTCCGGCTCTGTCCATGTGTCCATCCCTGTCTGAGTGTCCAGCCCTGTCCGTGTGTCCAGCCCTGTCCCTGTCCGTGTGTCCAGCCCTGTCCATGTGTCCGGCCCTGTCCCTGTCCGTGTCTCCGGCCCTGTCCGTGTCTCCGGCCCTGTCCCTGTGTCCGGCCCTGTCCCTGTCCGTGTGTCCAGCCCTGTCCGTGGCCACTGTCAGGGGCAGGGATCGGACCTCAGGCTCCTTTTACTGTCTGTGGTTTGGGATGTCCGTGCTTTTGGGGTGGCCATGGTTTTGAGGTGTCCGTGCTTTTGGGATGTCCGTGTTTTTGGGATGTCCGTGTTTTTGGGGTGTCCGTGCTTTTGGGGCGGCCATGGTTGTGGGGTGTCCATGGCTTTGGGATGTCCGTGGCTTTGGGATCTCCATGTTTTTGGGGTGTCCGTGTTTATGGGATGTCCATGTTTATGGGATGTCCATGGTTTGGGGTGTCCATGCTTTCGGGATGTCCATGGTTTAGGGATGTCCATGGTTTTGGGGTATCCATGTTTATGGGATGTCTGTGTTTCTGGGATCTCTGTGGCTTTGGGATCTCTGTGTTCTTGGGATGTCCATGTTTATGGGGTGTCCATGGCTTTGGGATCTCCGTGTTTTTGGGATGTCCGTGGCTTTGGGATCTCCATGTTTATGGGATCTCCGTGTTTATGGGATGTCCGTATTTATGGGATCTCCGTGCTTTTGGGATCTCCATGTTTATGGGATGTCCATGGCTTTGGGATCTCTGTGCTTTTGGGATCTCTGTGCTTTTGGGATCTCCGTGTTTTTGGGATCTCCGTGTTTTTGGGGTGTCCGTGCTCAGCACCCCCCACCCCTGACCGCGGGGTCCGGCCGGGGCCGCGCCGCTCTCGGGGTTTCTCTCACCCCGAGGGCTTCGGGCTCAGCTCTTGTGGGGTCAGGGCCTGGTTTGGGTGGGAAGGAGCCTCCAAATCCCCCCCAGGGGCAGCTGAAATCCCCCGGGATCCCCTGGGAAACCAAAATCCCCCGGGATTCTCTGGGAAACCAAAATCCCCTGGGAAACCAAAATCCCCCAGGATCCCCTGGGAAACCGAAATCCTCTGGGATTCTCTGGGAAACCAAAATCCTCTGGGATTCTCTCTCTGGGAAACCGAAATCCCATGGGATTCTCTCTCTGGGAAACCGAAATCCCATGGGATTCTCTGGGAAACCAAAATCCTCTGGGATTCTCTGGGAAACCGAAATCCCCTGGGATTCTCTGGGAAACCAAAATCCCCTGGGAAACCGAAATCCCCTGGGATTCTCTGGGAAACCAAAATCCCCTGAGAAACCAAAATCCCCTGGGATTCTCTGGGAAACCAAAGTCCCCTCTCGGTGCCCCCGAGTGACCCCTCAGGACCGGGGTCTCTCTGTTAAAAAAAAAAACCACTTTTCCATTTTAATTTTTTATTTTAATTTTGCTGCTTTTCCGTTCTTCCCAGAGAACCCATCCCAGAGAACTTTTCCTCCACCCCCCCTCTGTTTTTAGGTTTTGGAGGGGGATCGAGGCTTTTGGCGTCGTTCTGCCCCCTCCCAAAACTGACGTGAGCGGTTTCGTGTGGCGGCAGGAGCGGTCCCGGAGGGGAGGGAACAATTTTGGGGTGTCAGGAACAGTTCCAGAGGGGCAGGAACAATTCCAGAGGGGCAGGAACAATTCCAGAGGGGCAGGAACAGTTCCAGAGGCTCAGGAACAATTCCAGAGGGGCAGGAACAGTTCCAGAGGCTCAGGAACAGTTCCAGAGGGGCAGGAAGAGTTTCAAAGGGTCAGGAACAGTTCCAGATTTTCAAGAACAGTTTTTAAGGGTCAGGAAAAGTTTCAAATATTCAAGAACAGTTTCAGAGGGTCAGGAAGAGATCCAGAGGTGCTGGAACAGGTTCGGAGGGACAGGAGCGGTTTCAGGGTGTCAGGAACAGTTTCAAATGTTTAAGGACAGTTTTTAAGTGTCTGGAGCAGTTTCAGAGGACCAGGAAGAGTTTCAAATATTCAAGAACAATTCCAGAGGGGCAGGAAAAGTTCCAGAGGGGCAGAAACAGTTTCTAAGGGTCAAGAAGAGCTCCAGGAGGGGCAAGAACAGTTCCAGATTTTCAAGAAAAATTTCGGAGGGGCAGGAAGGGTTTCAAAGGGTCAGGAGCAAATTCTGCGGGTCAGGAACAGTTCCAGATTTTCAAGAACAGTTTTTAAGGGTCAGAAAGAGTTTCAAATATTCAAGAACCATTTCAGAGGGTCAGGAAGAGATCCAGAGGTGCAGGAACAGTTCCAGAGGTGCTAGAACAATTCCAGAGGGGCAGGAGCGGTTCCAGATTTTCAAGAACAGTTCCAGAGGGGCAGGAAGAGATCCAGAGGTGCTGGAGCAGGTTCAGAAGGACAGGAACAGTTCCAGGAGGGGCAGGAAGAGTTTCAAAGGGTCAAGAAGAGTTCCAGGAGGGGCAGGAACAGTTCCAGATTTTCAAGAACAGTTTCAGAGGGTCAGGAACAGTTTCAAATATTCAAGAACAATTCCAGAGGTGCAGGAACAGTTCCAGAGGGTCAGGAAGAGTTTCAAAGGGTCAGCAAAAGTTTCTAAGGGTCAAGAACAGTCCCAGGAGGGGCAGGAAGGGTTCCAGATTTTCAAGAACAGTTCCAGAGGGGCAGGAACAATTTCAGGGGGTCAGCCAGGGTTTCAAAGGGTCAGGAGCAAATTCTGAGGGTCAGGAAGAGTTTCAAATATTCAAGAAGAGGTTCAGAGGGACAGGAACCATTCCAGAGGTGCAGGAACAGTTCCAGAGGTGCAGGAACGGTTCCAGGGGGTCAGGAGCAGTTTCAGAGGCACAAAAACAATTTCAGGGGGAGCAGGAGCAGTTCCCGAGGGGCAGGAAAAGTTTTTAAGGACCAGGAACAGTTTCAAATATTCAAGAACAATTCCAGAGGGGCAGGAAAAGTTTCAGAGGGTCAGGAGCAGGTTCTAAGGGTCAAGAAGAGCTCCAGGAGGGGCAGGAACAGTTCCAGATTTTCAAGAACATTTTCAGAGGGCCAGGAACAGTTTCAAATATTCAAGAACAGTTCCAGAGGTGCAGGAACAATTTCAGGGGGACACGAAAAGTTTCAGAGGAACCAGGAACAGTTTTGAATATTCAAGAACAATTCCAGAGGGACAGGAACGGTTCCAGAGGGTCAGGAAAAGTTTTTAAGGGTCAGGAACAGTTTGAGCGGCTCAAGAACAATTTCAAATATTCAAGAACAGTTTCTAAGGGTCCGGAGCAGTTTCAGGGGTGCAGGAACAATTTCAGGGGCGGGGCAGGAACAATTTTTAAGGGTCAGGAACAGTTTCAAATATTCAAGAACAGTTTCAGAGGGACAGGAAGAGATCCAGAGGTGCAGGAACGGTTCCAGAGGCTCAGGAGCAGTTCCAGAGGTGCAGGAACAATTTTGGGGGGGCACGAAAAGTTTCAGAGGAACCAGGAACAGTTTCGAATATTCAAGAACAAATCCAGAGTGGCAGGAAGAGTTTCAGAGGGTCAGGAACGGTTCCAGAGGTGCAGGAAAAGTTTTTAAGGGTCAGGAACAGTTTGAGAGGCTCAAGAACAGTTTCAAATATTCAAGAACAGTCCCAGAGGGTCAGGAGGGGTTTGAGAAGTGCAGGAAGAGTTTCAGGAGGGGCAGGAACAGTTCCAGGTTTTGAGGAACAATCCCAGAGGGTCAGGAGGAGTTTTAGGGGGTCAGGGACAGTTTCAGATTTTTCAAGAACAATTTCAGAGGTTCAGGAAGGGTTTCAGATTTTTCAAGAACAGTTTCAAAGGGTCAGGAGCAAATTCTGAGGGTCAGAAGCACTTTCAAATATTCAAGAACAGTTCCAGAGGTGCAGGAGCAGTTCCAGAGGTGCAGGAGCAGTTGCAGAGGTGCAGGAACAATTTCCGGGGGACACGAAAAGTTTCAGAGGAACCAGGAACAGTTTCGAATATTCAAGAACAGTTCCAGGAGGAGCAGAAATCGTTCCAGTGGGGCAGGAACAGTTTCAAATGTTCAAGAACAGTTTCAGAGGGCCAAGAAGAGCTCCAGGAGGGGCAGGAACGGTTCCAGATTTTCAAGAACATTTTCAGAGGGACAGGAAGGGTTTCAGGGTGTCAGGAGCAGTTTCAAATATTCAAGGACAGTTTCTAAGAGTCCGGAGCACTTTCAGAGGTGCAGGAAAAGTCCCAGAGGGGCAGGAAGAGTTTCAAAGGCTCAGGAACAGTTCCAGATTTTCAAGAACAGTCCCAGAGGGGCAGGAAGAGTTTTAGGGGGTCAGAAACAGTTTCATATTTTTCAAGAACAATTTCAGAGGGTCATGAAGGGTTTGGAAGGGTCGGGAGCAAATTCTGAGGGTCAAGAACAGTTCCAGAGGGTCAGGAGCAGTTCCAGATTTTCAAGAACAGTTCCAGAGGGGCAGGAAGAGTTTCTAAGGGTCAAGAAGAGTTCCAGGAGGAGCAGGAGCAGTTCCAGATTTTTAAGAACAATCCCAGAGGGTCAGGAAGAGTTTCAAAGCGTCAGGAGCAAATTCTGAGGGTCAGGGAGAGTTTCAAATATTCAAGAACAGTCCCAGAGGGGCAGGAGGGGTTTCAGATTTTTTTAGAACAGTTCCAGAGGGGCAGGAAGAGTTTCAAAGGGTCAGGAGCAAATTCTGGGGGTCAGGAACAGTTCCAGATTTTCAAGAACAGTTTTTAAGGGTCAGGAAAAGTTTCAAATATTCAAGAACAATTCCAGAGGGGCAGGAAAAGTTCCAGAGGGGCAGAAACAGCTTCTAAGGACCAAGAACAGTTCCAGAGGTGCAAGAAAAGTTTTTAAGGGTCTGGAACAGTTTCAGGAAGGTTTTTCCCAGTGGAAGTTTTTTTAGGATGGAGGATTTTTTAGGATGGAGAGTTTTTTGGGATGAAGGATTTTTTGGGATGAAGGATTTTTTTGAGTGGGGTTTTTTTTAGGATGGAGGATTTTTTGGGATGGAGGAGTTTTTGGGATGAAGGATTTTTTTTGGAATCGGAGGAATTTTGCAATCCGGACATGGAATTGAACAAACAAATCCCTGGCAGAGGCTGAACTGGTTTTACTGGGAATGGAGACTGGAAAAGGGAATTAAAAAACCATTTTGGATTCAATTTTTTCCTTTTGGAATCCTGGAATTCTTGGGATTGAAAAGGACCTTGGAGCTCCTCCATGAACAGGGAATTTTCCAGGCTGTTTATAAACCCCAGAGAAATTTTAAAAAATCAATTAAAAGTGGAATTTTTGGGATTGAAAAGGACCTTGGAGCTCCTCCATGAAGGGGGAATTTTCCAGGCTGCTCCAGATGTTTCTAAATCCCAGAGAAATTTTTAAAAAATCAATTTAAAGCAGAATTCTTGGGATTGAAAAGGACCTTGAAGCTCCTCCATGAACAGGGAATTTTCCAGGCTGTTTATAAATCCCAGAGAAATTAAAAATAATCGCTTTAAAGATGAATTCTTGGGATTGAAAAGGACCTTGGAGCTCCTCCATGAACGGGGAATTTTCCAGGCTGTTCTGGATATTTATAAACCCCAGAGAAATTTAAAAAAATAAATTTGAAGTGGAATTCGTGGGATTGAAAAGGACCTTGGAGCTCCTCCATGAACAGGGAATTTTCCAGGCTGCTCCAGACGTTTCTAAATCCCAGAGAAATTAAAAATAATCCATTTAAAGTTGCTCTAATTTGGGTTTTTTGACCTTTTTTCCCAGCTTGCTATGGCATTGTGCAGGTTCCCACGGGCCCCTGGTTCTGCAGGAAATGCGAATCCCAGGAAAGAGCCGCCAGGGTGGTGAGTACGGGATTATGGGATCCTGATCCCACACTTTTGGGTTCAAACACCTCAATCTTCCCCCAAAAAATCGGGGATTTCTCCTCAAAAAGCCTTTTCCATGTTCAATTCCTCGGGAATTTTTGGAGAGGGGAAATCCTGGATCAGTGAGATGATGCAGAGCTGGGGAAGTTGTGGGATTTCCGTTGGGTTTTGTGGGATTTTTGGGGTTGGAAAGGACATTTAAGGCCGTTTATGGGGTTTTAAGATCGTCCTAAATCCTCAGCTGCAGCATCCCAAATTCTCCAGCTCTTATCAGATCCAGCCCTTATCAGATCCAGCCTTTATCAGATCCAGCCTTTATCAGATCCAGCCCTTATCAGATCCAGCCTTTATCAGATCCTGCTCTTATCAGATCCAGCCTTTATCAGATCCAGCCTTTATCAGATCCAGCCCTTATCAGATCCAGCCTTTATCAGATCCAGCCTTTATCAGATCCAGCCTTTATCAGATCCAGCCCTTATCAGATCCAGCCCTTATCAGATCCAGCCTTTATCAGATCCAGCCTTTATCAGATCCAGCCCTTATCAGATCCTGCTCTTATCAGATCCAGCCTTTATCAGATCCAGCCTTTATCAGATCCTGCTCTTATCAGATCCAGCCTTTATCAGATCCAGTTATCAAATCCAGCTCTTATCAGATCCAGCTCTTATCAGCTCCAGCCCTTATCAGCTCCAGCCCTTATCAGCTCCAGCCCTTATCAGATCCTGCTCTTATATGGGTTTTTACAAGGTTTTCATGGAATTTTCATGGCGTTTTCATGAGCTTTCCATGGAGTTTTCATTGGATTTCCATGGAGTTTTCGTGGGGCTTTCATGGCATTTTCACAGGCTTTTCATGGAGTTTTCATGGAGTTTTCATGGAGTTTTCATAAGGTTTTCATTGGGTTTTCGTGGCATTTTCACGGGATTTTTATGGATTTTTCATTGGGTTTCCATGGAATTTTCATGGAGTTTTCATTGGGTTTTTACAGGGTTTTCATGGAGTTTTCAGGGAATTTTCATGGGGTTTTCATGGAATTTTAATGGAATTTTCATGGAGTTTTCATTGGGTTTTCACGAGGTTTTCATGGAGTTTTCACAGATTTTTCATGGGGTTTTTATGGCATTTTCATGAAATTTTCATGGGGTTTTAATGGAGTTTCCATGGAGTTTTCATTGGGTTTTCCTGGAATTTTCATTGCATTTTCATGGGGTTTTCGTGAGGTTTTCATGGAATTTTCATGGAGTTTTCATGGAGTTTTCATGGAGTTTTCAGGGAATTTTCATGGCGCTTTCATGGAGTTTCCATTGGATTTTCACAGAATTTTCACGGAATTTCCTGGAATTTGAGGCAGCTTTTTTCCCCCAATCCCCGATTTTTCCATCCCAGCTCCTGGAATTGCCCAAACCCGGATTTAACCCAACCTGGGACAGCAGAAATTGTCCCGGGATGAGCTTTGGGACCCTTCCAACCCCGCCCCTTCCACGATTCCCTGGGGTCCGAGGCTTTCCCTCAGTTATTTGGGATTTTTTTGGGATCCCAGGCCCCCCCTCTCCCCCCATCCTCATCTCAAAACCTTCAGAGAAAACACTTTTTTTTCCCCCAAAAAACCCCAATTTTTGTTGAGGCCGGGTTTATTTTTTACCCATTCCAACGTTTCCTATAAAGGAAAGAAGCAAAAACCCCTCGGGGTTTGGGGCCTTTTGAAAATTCCCAAAAAACCCCAAAAAATTAAAATTTAAAAAAAAATAAACATTGGGGGAGATTTTCTGCCAAAATTTTTGGGGGCAGCTCGGTTTTAAAGGATGGAAAACACCCCCCAAAAAAAATGATCATCGTGGATTTGGGGGTGACCCCAAACCCCAACCACGACCCTACAACCGAAATTTTCCCCCTTTTTGGGGCCGTCACGAGAGTGGAAATAAAAACTCATCGCAGGAGGCGGCGAGAGGAGGAAGGAAAACGTCAGAGGGAGAGAAAAATTCAGTTTTTCTTCGCCCTCCAGCTCTGAGTCACAACTTTCGGTTTCACTCCTCAAGCACAGCCCCTAAAACCCGTCCTAAAAAAAACCCCAAAAGCAAAAGTTTTGCCCCCGGGGTTTGAATCCTTCCTGTCAGGGTTTTTTTTTTTATTTTTGAGGGTTTTTTATTTTTTTTTGAGGGGTTTTTTTTATTTTTTTGAGGGGTTTTTTTGACCCTAAAACCGTCTCAGCCCTGGTCCCGCTGCCCCTCTCTGGATGTGGCCTCATTTTTGGGGTGGAATCGTCGATTTTTCGGTCCTGGGGGTGGAATTGAACGGATGAAATTTGAATTTTGTAGGTGAGATCGGGTGGGATTGGAATTTTAGCGATGAAATTTGGATTTTAGCCATGAGATTTGATGAAATTTGGGTTTTATTGATGAAAATTGAGTTTTATCGGTGAGAATTGATGACATTTGAGTTTTAGCGATGAGATTTGATGAATTTTGAATTTTAGCAATGAAATTTGCATTTTATTGGTGAGAATTGATGACATTTGAATTTTATCGATGCAATTTGAATTTTATCAATGAAATTCGAATTTTATCAGTGGGAATTGATGAGATTTGAATTTTACCGATGAAATTTGATGAGATTTGAGTTTTATCAATGCAATTTGATGAAATTTGAATTTTATCGATGAAATTTGAATTTTAGCAAAGAAATTTGAATTTCAGCAAAGAAATTTGAATTTTAGCAAAGAAATTTGATGGAATTTGAATTTTATCGATGAAATTTGGCAAAATTTGAATTTCATCAATGAAATTAGAATTTTATCGGTGAGAATTGATGAAATTTGAATTTTTTCAATGAAATCTGATGAGATTTGCAATTTTTCGATGAAATTTGATGAGATTTGAGTTTTATCGATTAAGTTTGAATTTTATTGATGAAATTTGAATTTTTTGTATGACATTCGATGAAATTTGAATTTTATCAATGAGTTTTGATGAGATTTGAGTTTTATCAATTGAATTTGAATTTTATTGACGAGATTTGATGCAATTCAAATTTTAGCGATGAAATTGGATGAAATTCGAATTTTATCCATGAAATTTGATTTTTATCAATGAAATTTGAATTTTAGCAATGAACTTTGATTAAATTTGCATTTTTTCAATGAGATTTGATGAGATTTGAATTTTACCGATGAGATTTGAATTTTATCGATGAAATCTGATGAGATTTGCGTTTTTTCGATGAGATTTGCTGAATTTTGGATTTTATTGATGAAATTTGAATTTTATCGATGAAATGTGAATTTTATCAATGAGATTTGCAGAAATTTGAATTTTATCAAGGAAATCTGATGAGATTTGCATTTTTTCAATGAGATTTGCATTTTATCTATGAGATTTGATGAGATTTGCATTTTACCAATGAGATTTGCATTTTTTCGATGAAATTTGCATTTTTTGATGACATTTGCTGAATTTTGGGTTTTATTAATGAAATTTGAATTTTACCAATGAAATTTGATGAAATTTGAATTTTATGTATGAAATTCGATTTTTATTGATGAAATTTGCATTTTTTTGATGAGATTTGCATTTTTTTGATGAAATTTGCATTTTTCGATGACATTTGCTGAACTTTGGGGTTTTTTGATGAAATTTGCGTTTTTCGATGACATTTGCTGAATTTTGGATTTTATTAATGAAATTTGAATTTTACCGATGAAATTTGATGAAATTTGAATTTTATGTATGAAATTCGATTTTTATTGATGGAATTTGCATTTTTTCAATGAGATTTGCATTTTTTCGATGAGATTTGATGAGATTTGATGAGATTTGCGTTTTTCGATGACATTTGCTGAATTTTGGGGTTTTTTGATGACATTTGCGTTTTTCGATGACATTTGCTGAATTTTGGGGTTTCCCCCCGTTCCAGAGGTGCGAGCTGTGCCCCCACAAGGACGGAGCCCTGAAACGCACCGACAACGGCGGTGAGTGACCCCAAACCCCGAGATTCCTACCCAAAAAAAACCCCAGGAGGCTCCAAAATGAATTCAACTGCCCTCAGTTTTCCCCCAAAAAAATTCCCTTTTTGGAGCCTCCGTGGGAAGGAAACTTTCCCCTGCCTGAGCTTGGGTTGGAGTCAAAACGAGCCCGAAAAATTGGGATTTTGGGGTTTTGATCCCCCAGGAATCGTCCTGGGTCTGGGGGGTTGCAGTGGGGTCCAGGCCCCATCCCAGAGGTTTTTCCATGTGGGATTTTCCTGAGGATTTTTTCTGGGAATCCTCTGGGTTTCCATGGATCAGAGCTCCTGGCTCGATAAATAAACTTCATTTTTCCCAAAATTTCCATTTTTTAGGAAGGTTTCTGCCATGGAATGAGTGGGATTAGGTGAGGAGGATTTTGTCCTGATAAATCCCAAATTTTGGGGTTGCTGAGCATCACTGGGCAGAATTCCAAGGCAGTTTTAGGATGGAGTTTTTTATGGGATGGAGAGGTTTTGGATGAAGTCTTTTTTGGCATGGAGAATTTTTTTGGGGGATGAAGATTATTTTTGGGGGATGAAGATTTTTTTCTTTGGGGGATGATTATTTTTGGGGGATGAAGATTTTTTTGGGGGGATGAAGATTTTTTGGGGGGATGAAGATTATTTTCTTTGGGTGATGAAGATTTTTTGGGGGATGAAGATTATTTTCTTTGGGTGATGAAGATTTTTTGGGGGGATGAAGATTATTTTCTTTGGGTGATGAAGATTTTTTGGGGGATGAAGATTATTTTTGGGGAATGAAGATTATTTTTGGGGGATGATTTTTTTGGGGGATGAGGATTTTTTTTGGAGGGTTTAAGATTATTTTTGGGGTATGAAGATTTTTTTGGGGGGATGAAGATTATTTTGAGGGATGAAGATTATTTTAGGGGGGGATGAAGATTATTTTGGGGGATGAAAATTTTTTTTGGGGGGATGAAGTTTTTTTGGGGGGGATGAAAATTTTTTTGGGGGGGATGAAGTTTTTTTGGGGGGGATGAAAATTTTTTTTGGGGGGATGAAGATTATTTTTTGGGGGGATGAAGATTATTTTGAGGGGATGAAGATTATTTTGGGGGGGATGAAGGTTTTTTTGGGGGATGAAGATTATTTTTTGGGGGGATGAAGATTATTTTTGGGGGGGATGAAGCTTTTTTTTTAAACGGAATTTTTTTGACGCGTCGCTTTTTTTGGGCCGGAATTTTTTGTATATTTTTTTATACACTGAGGTTTTTTTTTTTTTTTTCGGGATTCCTGCGCTGAATTCCCACTTTTCCCTTCCCACTCCAGGCTGGGCCCACGTGGTTTGTGCCCTGTACATCCCCGAGGTGCAGTTTGCCAACGTCCTCACCATGGAGCCCATCGTGCTCCAGTACGTGCCCCACGACCGCTTCAACAAGGTAAAATCCGGGAATTCCGGGATCATCCCTTCCCACCACGGCTCCTTCCCGTTTATTCCAGCCCCCTGCAGCTCAGATTCCTTCAGAAACCGAGGAAATCGCTGGATTTGTGAGGAAATTTTGGGGTTTTTCCCCGTCCGTTTTCCCCAAATCGCTGGAAATTTGAGGAATTTTTTGGTGGAACAACTGGATCCATGGAATTCTGTGTTGGTTCCAAAGGGACAGTTGGGTTTTTGGGGGAAAAAAAGGGAATTTGAGGAATTTCTTGGTGGAACAACTGGATCCATGGAATTCCGTGTTAGTTCCAATAGGACAGTTGGGTTTTGGGGGAAAAGGGGAATTTGAGGAATTTTTTGGTGGAACAACTGGATCCATGGAATTCCGTGTTGGTTCCAATGGGAGAGTTGGGATTTTGAGGGAGAAAAGGGAATTTGAGGAATTTCTTGGAGGAACAACTGGGGCCAGCTGGATCCATGGAATTCCGTGGTGGTTCCAATGGGACAGTTGGGATTTTGGGGGGAAAAAAAGGGAATTTGAGGAATTTCATGGTGGAACAACTGGATCCATGGAATTCTGTGTTGGTTCCTCCATATTTGGATGGGACAGTTTGGTTCTGGGGAAAAAAGGGGAATTTGAGGAATTTCTTGGTGGAACAACTGGATCCATGAAATTCCATGTTGGTTCCAATGGGAGAGTTGGGATTTTGAGGGAGAAAAGGGAATTTGAGCAATTTCTTAGTGGAACAGCTGGAGCCAGCTGGATCCATGGAATTCCGTGGTGATTCCAATGGGACAGTTGGGATTTTGAGGGGAAAAAGGGGAATTTGGGGAATTTCTTGGTGGAACAACTGGGGCCAGCTGGATCCATGGAATTCCATGTTGGTTCCAAAGGGACAGTTGGGATTTTGGGGGGAAAAAGGGGGAATTTGAGGAATTTCTTGGTGGAACAACTGGATCCATGGAATTCCATGTTGGTTCCAATGGGAGAGTTGGGATTTTGGGGGAAAAAAGGGGAATTTGAGGAATTTTTTGGTGGAACAACTGGATCCATGAAATTCCATGTTGGTTCCAATGGGAGAGTTGGGATTTTGAGGGAGAAAAGGGAATTTGAGGAATTTCTTGGTGGAACAACTGGGGCCAGCTGGATCCATGGAATTCCGTGTTGGTTCCAATGGGACAGTTGGGATTTTGGGGGAAAAAAAGGAGAAGTTTTATCTATCCCACCAAGGAATATCCCAGAATTTTCCTGGAAATCCTTCCAAACTCCATCGATATCCCAGAAATTCCCTCACAGGAGCGACACCGCCTGGGATAGACGAAGGTGGTGAGGGGTTGGGATTTGCTGAGCTTTAAAATCCCACCCGACCCAACGCTTTCCATGAGGTTTAGGAATTCCTGGGGGCTTTTCCTGTTGGATAACATCCGTTTTTCCATGGTTTTTCCATGGTTTTTTCCATGGCAGACCTGCTACATCTGCGAGGAGCAGGGCCGGGAGAGCAAAGCGGCCTCCGGGGCCTGCATGGCCTGCAACCGTCATGGCTGCCGCCAGGCCTTCCACGTGACCTGGTGAGATTCCCTGGAATTCGCCTCTGGAATGGCTCCCAGCCGCTCCTTCCCTGCCCTGGATCCGGGGCCACGTCCCCTGAGGGTTTGGGGTTTGGGGTTGATCCCCCAAAGGGGTTATTTAGGGTTGGAATTGGCTCTTCCTCCTCCTCCTCACCCAGCTGGGAAGGACGAGCTTTGTCCAGGGAATTGGGAATTCCCTCAGAGCCTGTGGAATCCAAGAGGATTCAGGGATGAGTCAGGAGCTGGGAATGTTCCTTGCCCACATTCCCTGTGGGGTTTGGGGTTTGGGGTTTGGGGTATGGGGTTTGGGGTTTGGGGTTGATCCCCCCTTGGGGTTATTTAGGGTTGGAATTGGCTCTTCCTCCTCCTGGCCCAGCTGGGAAGGGCGAGGTTTGTCCAGGGAGTTCCTGAGGTTTGGGAATTCCCTGGGAGACTCTGGAATGTTCATTTCCCTGCCCTGGATCCGGGGCCACGTTCCCCGAGGGTTTGGGGTTTGGGGTTGATCCCCCAAAGGGGTTATTTAGGGCTGGAATTGACTCTTCCTCCTCCTCCTCACCCAGCTGGGAAGGGCGAGCTTTGTCCAGGGAATTGGGAATTCCCTGGGACCCTGTGGAATCCAAGAGGATTCAGGGATGAGTCAGGAGATGGGAATGTTCTTTGACCACATTCCCTGTGGGGTTTGGGGTTTGGGGTTTGGGGTTTGGGGTTTGAGGTTTGGGGTTGTTCCCCCCTGGGATTATTTAGGGCTCGAGGTTCCTCCTCTTCCTCCTCGACCCAGAGGTTTTCCCAAGGAGTTCCCAAAGTTTGGGAATTCCCTGGGACCCTGTGGAATCCAAGAGGAGTCCAGGGTTGTGTCAGGAGCTGGGAATGTTCCTTGCCCACATTCCCTGTGGGGTTTGGGGTTTGGGGTTTGGGGTTGATCCTCCCGGGGTTATTTAGGGTTGGAATTGGCTCTTCCTCCTCCTCCTGGCCCAGCTGGGAAGGCCGAGGTTTGTCCAGGGAGTTCCTGAGGTTTGGGAATTCCCTGGGAGACTCTGGAATGTTCATTTCCCTGCCCTGGACCTGGGGCCACATTCCCTGAGGGTTTGGGGTTTGGGGTTGATCCCCCAAAGGGGTTATTTAGGGCTGGAATTGACTCTTCCTCCTCCTCCTCACCCAGCTGGGAAGGGCGAGGTTTGTCCAGGGAATTGGGAATTCCCTCGGAGCCTGTGGAATCCAAGAGGATTCAGGGATGAGTCAGGAGCTGGGAATGTTCCTTGCCCACATTCCCTGTGGGGTTTGGGGTTTGGGGTTGATTGCCCCCGGGGTTATTTAGGGCTGGACGTTCCTCCTCGACCAGGAAGATTTCCCAAGGAATTCCCAAAGTTGGGGAATTCCCTGGGAGCCTGTGGAATCCAAGAGGAGTCCAGGGTTGTGTCAGGAGCTGGGAATGTTCCTTGCCCACATTCCCTGTGGGGTTTGGGGTTTGGGGTTTGGGGTTTGGGGTTGATCCTCCCGGGGTTATTTAGGGTTGGAATTGCCTCTTCCTCCTCCTCCTGGCCCAGCTGGGAAGGCCGAGGTTTGTCCAGGGAGTTCCTGAGGTTTGGGAATTCCCTGGGACTCTGTGGAATCCAAGAGGATTCAGGGATGTGTCAGGAGCAGGAAATGTTCCTTGCCCAGATCCCATCTGGGGAATTTGGGATTTTAAAGGTTCATTATCCTCGAGTGCCCCCAGAGTGGGAAAACAACGCCAGGATCAGGGAGATTCCTGGATTTCCATGGATTCCCTTTTCCCTCTGTTGGAATTATCTCTCCCTTAAAAACCCCAAACCCAAGACAAACCAGCAGAAACCCACAATTTGGGGGATTTCAGATGAATTCCATCACTCCCAGCATTCCCACTGCTCTTTCCCAAGGAGAACAGGGAAATTCCAGGCCCTGCTGGGGTATCCTGGATTTTTTTTTTTTGCCCTTGGAGAGGATTTTTCCCTGTTTTCCTGCTGATTTTCCACGTTTTCAGTGCCCAAATGGCCGGGCTCCTGTGCGAGGAGGAGGTGCTGGAAGTGGACAACGTCAAATATTGTGGATACTGCAAATACCACTTCAATAAAATGGTGAGTTTGGATTCGGGAATTCCGTTTATTTCGGGAATTCGATTTATTTAGGGAATTCTAAATTTTTTTTTTGGGGAGGGGGTGGAATCAGATCAAAGGCATTGGCTCCAGCCAGTGGGAAATTCCAGGGAAAATCCCACAGGGATGCAGCCTCTCACTCAAAATTATCCCATAACTGAGATGAGTTTGGATTTTGGGATTTCTGGAGCGTCCTCGGAGCCGTTTGGAAAAGCAGGAGTTGGATTTTTGGGATTTTTCCCGCCTGTTTGGGTTTCTCAGTGCCAGGAAAGGGGAGCGGGGATGCTCCAGGGGGTTTGGGGATGCCAGGAATTGGGGCATGGCTCAGGGAGCCCGGGAGTGAGGAGGCACAGGGACAGGGATGGGAACTGGGACAGGGACACTGGGATCCAACTGGGATCCAGCTGGGGGACACTGGGGACACTGGGATCCAGCTGGGATACAACTGGGGGACACTGGGATCCAACTGGGGGACACTGGGATCCAACTGGGATCCAGACAGGGGACACTGGGATCCAACTGGGGGACACTGGGATCCAATTGGGATCCAACTGGGGGACACTGGGATCCAATTGGGATCCAACTGGGGTGCACTGGGATCCAATTGGGATCCAGTTGGGATCCAGCTGGGGGACACTGGAGGACACTGGGATCCAACTACCCACACAAAACACACACAACAAGGGGGACACTGGGATCCAACTGGGATCCAGACAGGGGACACAGAGATCCAACTGGGATCCAACTGGGGGACACTGAGATCCAACCAGGATCCAACTGACACGAGACCAACTGGGATCCAACTGAGGGACACTGGGATCCAACCCACCAAACTGGGATCCAACTGGGGGACACTGGGATCCAACTGGGGGATATTGGGAGACACTGGGGGACACTGGGGACACTGGAGACACTGGGATCTAACCGGGGGGCACTGGGATCCAGCCAGGATCCAACTGGGGAACACTGGGATCCAACTGGGGGACACTGGAGGACACTGGGGGACACACAACTGGGGGATATTGGGGCACACTGGGATCCAACTGGGATCCAACTGGGGGACACTGGGACCAGCCAACCAACACACACCACACCAACACACAACACACACACAACAACACACACAACACCAACACCACCAACCAACGGGGACACTGGGATCCAACGACCAACTGGGATCCAACTGGGGGACACTGGGACCAACCCCCCCCCCACACACACCAACCCCAACCCCCCCAACAAAACAAAAAACCCCCCCCAACCAACAACAAAACCAAAAACCAAAACCACAAACCAAAAACCAAAACCACAAACCACCCTTTAGGACCCTGGGAATGAGGATTTGGGATGGGATCTCCATGATTTTTGTAGGGAATCCTTGGAACCCAAAAACCCAAAAACCGATTTTTGTAGGGAATCCTTGGGATCCCATAACAGGAACCAAGCCAGGGCAGGTTTCTCTATTTCTCTTTCCCTATGGAAATCTGCTCTCCATAACTCCTTTTTCCCATCATTTTTTTGAATTTTTTTCCCCCTCTTTCCCATCTTTTTTTCCCCTCATTCCCATCTTTTTTTCCCCCTCTTTCCCATCTTTTTTTCCCCCTTTCCCTTCTTTTTTCCCTCCTCATTCCCATCTTTTTTTTCCCCTCTTTCCCATCTTTTTTTTTCTTTTTCCCCTTTTTCCATCTTTTTTCCCCTCTTTCCCATCTTTTTTTTCCCATCTTTTTTCCCCTTTTTCCATTTTTTCCCCTCTTTTCCATCTTGTTTCTCCCCTCTTTCTCATCTTTTTTTTTTCTTTTTCCCTTTTTTCCATCTTTTTTTTTCATCTTTTTCCCCCTTATTTCCATTTTTTCTTCTTCTGTATTTTTTTCCCCCTCTTTCCCTTCTTTTTTCCCTTCTTTCCCATCTTTTTTCCCCCTCATTTCTCATCTTTTTTTTTCCCCCTTTATCATCTTTTTTTTACTTTTTCCCCTTTTTTCCATGTTTTTTCCTCTTTCCCATCTTTCTCCCCCCCCTTTTTCCCATATTTCTTCCCTCTTTCCCAGTCTTTTTTCCCCCTCTTTCCCATCTTATTTTCCCATCTTTTTCCCCCTCTCTTTCTCATCTTTTTTTTTTATTATTTTTTCCCCCTCTTTCCCATCTTTTTCCCCTGTTTCCCATCTTTTTTTTTTCCATCTTTTTTCCCCTTTTTCCACCCCCTCCCCTCCTATTCTCATTTTTTTTTTTTTTTTTTTTTTTTCCCCTCTTTCCCATTTTTTTTTCCCCACTTTTTCCCTCCTCCTCTCCATCCCGGATTCCCTCAGAAGACCTCGAGGCATTCCGGGGGCAGCTCCTTCCTCCCAGGCAGGAGCCGCTCCTCGTCCCCGGCCCAGGAGAAGCCCCTGGCCCACCACGAGCGCCCCAAAAAGGTGAGAAATCCCCCAAATCCCCCAAAATCCCCCAACAATCCCCCAAATTCCCCGAAATTCCCCGAAATTCCCAGCATTTCCTCAATCCAAGGGGGGCTCAAATGGGCTTAAAACCTTAAAATCTGGATTTTTTTTCCTTTCTGAGTTGAAGTTTGAGTGGATAAAAAATCCCAGATTTTAGGGGTGGAAATTGGGATCATTTTGGGATCAGATTATCCAGGAAAAGGGGTTAAATCCTCCTCTGGGAAAGGGGTGATCTGGATAAAAGGATTATTTAGGGGCTGGAATGGGAATTTTTAATTTGGCTGCTCCTAAAAATGGCTGTGGGATCCCAGAAATCCTGGGAATTCCGGGAAAATCCTCCGGGAATGTTTGGGGCAGGGGTGAGGAGCCAGGGGTTTCTGTGCGGTTGGTTTTATTCCCATAAAAAACCCCAAAATGCAGGATTTGGGGGGGTTTTATGGGGATTTGGGGTTTTTTGGGGGGATTTGGGGTTTTTTCGGGGGGATTTGGGGTTTTTTTGGTGGGATTTGGGGTTTTGGGGGGGGATTTGGGGGTTTTTTGGGGATTTGGGGTTTTTTTGGTGGAATTTGGGGTTTTTTGGGGGGATTTGGGGTTTTTTGGGGATTTGGGGTTTTTTTTTGGATTTGGGGTTTTTTGGTGGGATTTGGGGTTTTTTTTTGGGATTTGAGGTAGGTTTTTTTGGGATTTGGAGTATTTTTGGTGGGATTTGGGGGTTTTTTGGTGGGATTTGGGGTTTTTTTGGTGGGATTTGGGGTTTTTTGGTGGGATTTGGGGGTTTTTTGGTGGGATTTGGGGTTTTTTGGTGGGATTTTGGGTTTTTTTGGGGGGATTTGGGGTTTTTTAGGGGGATTCAGGTTCTGAGGGAAGCAGGAAGAGGAATAAAGGATTTTTCCTGCCCCTGGCTGGGTGCAGATTTGGAGGGAGGATGGATCCACCCCGGGAATCCAGGGATGAGTTTTCCAGGGGCAATTCCAGCGTGGTCTGAGAATTCTGAGGAATTTTTTCGGGTCCTATCCTGGGTTTTAACAGAAACCAGGGAATTATGGAACGGTTTGGGTTGGAAAGGAATTTTCAGATTCCATCCAGGGCCCCCTTTCCCTATCCCAGGATGCTCCAAGCCCATTCCAGCCTGGCCTTGGACACTTCCAGGGATTGGGAATCCTCTGGGAATTCCATTCCAGCCCCTCCCAGGGAGGAATTCCATGCCAAAAAATCCCACCTAAATCCCTCCCTCACCTTAAAACCCTTCCCCTTTATCCTGGAATTCCATATCCCTGGGGAAATTCCCTCTGGGAACCTCTGGAATTTGCTCCAAGCTCTCCCCAAATTTCCCCCCTCTGGAGCTGGATGTGGCACAGCCAAAATTGTGAATTTTGAATTTTCCAGTTTGGGACTTTCCTGCTGATCACGGTGGGAATCCCAATGGGAATCCCAATGGGAATCCAAATGGGAATCCCAGAGGAAATCCCAATGGAAATCCCAATGGAATCCCAATGGAAATCCCAATGGGAATCCTGGTGGGAATCCCAATGGGAATCCTGGTGGGAATCCCAATGGAAATCCCAATGGGAATCCTGGTGGGAATCCCAATGGGAATCCCAGAGGAAATCCCAATGGAAATCCCAATGGGAATCCCAATAGAAATCCCAATGGAAATCCCAATGGAAATCCCAATGGGAATCCCAATGGAAATCCCAATGGAATCCCAATGGGAATCCCAATGGGAATCCCAGAGGAAATCCCAATGGGGATCCCAATGAGAATCCCAATGGAAATCCCAATGGAAATCCCAATGAGAATCCCAATGGGAATCCCAATGGAAATCCCAATGAGAATCCCAATGGGAATCCCAATGGAAATCCCAATGGGAATCCCAATGGAAATCCCAATGAGAATCCCAATGGGAATCCCAATGGAAATCCCAATGGGAATCCCAATGGAAATCCCAATGAGAATCCCAATGGGAATCCCAATGGAAATCCCAATGGGAATCCCAATGGAAATCCCAATGAGAATCCCAATGGGAATCCCAATGGAAATCCAATGGAATCCCAATGGGAATCCTTTAACTCCACCAGTGTTTTCCTTTTGGGATTTGTTGCTGCCCCCTTGGAATTCCCAAATCCCAAAGGGGCTCCTGTGGCTTCCGAGCCTTAATCCTGATGGATCCCGGCCTGGATGGATTCTGCTGGATCCCAATGGATCCTGATAGATCCCGATGGATCCCGAGAGATTCCCAAAAAAACAGGGCACAGGGAATGTTTATTCCTGAAAAAAAACAGAGCTCAGGGAATGTTTATTCCCAAAAAATCCAGGACACAAGGAATGTTTATTCCCTTATTTCCTTATTCCCAAAAATCCAGGGCTCAGGGAATGTTTATTCCCAAAAATCCAGGACACAAGGAATGTTTATTCCCTTATTTCCTTATTCCCAAAAATCCAGGGCACAGGGAATGTTTATCCCAGAAAATTGAGGGCACAGGGAATGTTTATTCCCAAAAATCCAGGGCACAGGGAGTGTTTATTCCCAAAAATCCGGGGCTCAGGGAATGTTTGTTTATTCCCAGAAATCAGGGCACAGGGAATGTTTATTCCCGGGAAATGCAGGGCTCAGGGAATGTTTGTTTGTTTATTCCCGGGAAATGCAGGGCTCGGGGAATTGCTATTTTTAGCTCGGGTGGGGGAGGGGCAGGATCCGGGCATTCCCGAGGCTTTGCAGGGATCAGCGGGAATTATCCCGGGGGGGGAGGGGCCGGGGCTGCTGTCGGGAATGGGGGCGGGGGGAGGGAAAACTGCGGGAATGGGGCTTGATTTATGGGATCTGCCGCTGGGAAACAGCGGGAATGGGGGTTTCCTTGGAATTATCTATGGGATCTGCTGCTGGAAAACAGCGGGAATGGGGGTTTCTTTGTGGGATGTGCCGCTGGAAAACAGTGTCCCAGTATCCCCATATCCCATTATCCCAGTATCTTGGTGTCCCAGTAACCCCAGTATCCCATATCCCATATCCCATATCCCATATCCCATATCCCATATCCCATATCCCATACCCCATATCCCATGTCTCATATCCCAGTATCCCATATCCCAGTATCCCCAGTATCCCATTATCCCATATCCCAGTACCCCCATTATCCCAGTGTCCCATGATCCCATATCCCATATCCCATTATCTCCATATCCCGTTATCCCAGTATCCCATATCCCAGTACCCCCAGTATCCCATATCCCAGTACCCCCAGTATCCCATATCCCATATCCCAGTATCCCTGTATCCTGGTGTCCCAGTATCCCATGATCCCAGTATCCCAGTATCCCATATCCCATACCCCATTATCCCAGTATCCCATATCCCAGTACCCCCAGTATCTCATTATCCCATTATCCCAGTATCCCATGATCCCAGTATCCCATATCCCAGTACCCCCAGTATCCCATATCCCATATCCCAGTACCCCCTATCCCATTATCCCATATCCCAGTACCCCCAGTACCCCATATCCCAGTATCCCATACCCCAGTATCCCATATCCCAGTACCCCAGTACTCCCATATCCCAGTACCCCCAGTATCCCATATCCCAGTACCCCCAGTATCCCATACCCCATTATCCCAGTATCCCGGTGTCACTTCCCTGCCTCACCCAGGCCCAGCCTGGGCCTTTCCTTCTGTGCTGTCCCAAAAACGGGATTTGGGTTTTCCTTGGGAACATCCCAACCCTTTCTCCCTTATTTCCCTTATTTCCTTTATTTTCCCTTATTTCCTTTATTTTCCCTTATTTTCCCTTATTTTCCCTTATTTTCCCTTATTTTCCCTTATTTTCCCTTATTTTCGTGTGGGACCAGCGAGCTCTGCCTGGGGGGAGTTTAAAAAAAGAAGGAAAATTTTAAAAAAAGTAGGAAAACCATGGCTGGATCCCAAAAAATCTCGGGATGAGGCCCAGGGGGTGGATGAAGTGCAGATGTTCTGTCGGCCTGGAAAAATCCCGGATGGAATTTGTCCCCCATGAGGGATTTTTTGGGATCTGCCTCATGGAGGGAGGCCCTGGAGCTCGGGGAACACCTGGAATCCATAAGGAATTTCAGGATTTTGGGATTTGGATGTGGAGCGTTGCTGTTTTGGGGTGAAAATCCCAGGCAGGGATCTGGGAATGAGGTGAAATTTATGGGATCAGGGAATCCTGGAGTGGTGGGAATTCCTTAAAGAGAAATTCCTTGTTCCTGCTATCCCAGCGTGCTCCAACCTGGGACACTTCCAGGAAAACCCTTCCAAAAAATCCCGATTTTTCCTTGCTTCCCAGTTTGAAGAATCCCGAATTCCTGGTGTTTTAAGGATTGGGAAAACCCCGGGTTTGGAATAAACCGAACTAAAAAAAAATTCTGGGAGCTGGGAGGGGACTCTGGGGTGGATTTTGGGATCTCCGTGGCTGATCCCTTTTCCCACGTGCTGGAATCCAGGTTCTCCCTTTTCCTGGAGCTCGGAAAGCCTGGAATGAGGCAGAAAGGGAGGGAAAAGGGAAATCCTTTGGGATTGGAAAAGGGATGGAGGGAGGAAAACTCCGATTTCCTGGAGCTGGAAAAGCCTGGAATGAGGCAGAAAGGGAGGGAAAAGGGAAATCCTTTGGGGGATGGAAGGAGGAAAGCTCCAATTTCCTGGAGTTGGAAAAGTCTGGAATGAGGCAGAAAGGGAGGGAAAAGGGAAGGAAAAATGAAATCCTTTGGGGGATGGAAGGAGGAAAGCTCCAATTTCTTGGAGCTGGAAAAGCCTGGAATGAGGCAGAAAGGGAGGGAAAAGGGAAATACTTTGGGATTGGAAAAGGGATGGAAGGAGGAAAGCTCCAATTTCCTGGAGCTGGGAAAGTCTGGAATGAGGCAGAAAGGGAGGGAAAAGGGAAGGAAAAGGGAAGGGAAAGGGAAATCCTTTGGGGGATGGAAGGAGGAAAGTTCCAATTTCCTGGAGCTGGGAAAGTCTGGAATGAGGCAGAAAGGGAAGGAAAAGGGAAATCCTTTGGGGGATGGAAGGAGGAAAGCTCCAATTTCCTGGAATCAACCAGAGCTTGTTCAAATCCTTCCCTCCCCTCTTCCCATCCACGGCGATTCCGTGGATTTCCTGGGCTCTGGATGTGGGAGCAGGAATCCTGGGATTCACCCAGGGGCTGGGACGTGGGATGGGAGGAGAAGGGAAGAGGGACACGGAGCTCTGGTTGGAAACCCAGTGCTGGGAATTCCGGAATTCCAGAACTTCCCGGGTTTTTTTTTGGGATTTTTTCCCCCCCCCCCAGAGCCGCAAGGACAAGGAGAGGCCGAAGCAGAAGCACCGGAAGCGGCCGGAGTCCCCCAGCAGCCTCCCCCCAGCACCCGCAGCCCCCGAGAAGGTACCGGGCCCTTGGGAATGGGGAAAATCCACATGGGAACGGGGAAAAGGGCAGGAAAATCCAGCCAGGAAATCCACCCAGAGAATGTGGAAAAGGGCAGGAAAATCCAGCCAGAAAATGGGGAAAAGGGCAGGAAAATCCAGCCTGAAACCAGGGAAAAGGGCAGGAAAATCCACCCAGAAAATGGGGAAAAGGGCAGGAAAATCCGCCTGGGGAAGTGGGATAAGGGCAGGAAAATCCAGCCAGAAAATCCACCCAAAAATGGGGAAAAGGGAAGGAAAATCCACCCTGAAAATCCACCGGGAAACTGGGAAAAGGGCAGGAAAATCCAGCCAGAAAATCCAGCCAGAAAACTGGGAAAAGGGCAGGAAAATCCAGCCAGAAAATCCACCCAGAAAATCGGGAAAAGGGCAGGAAAATCCAGCCAGGAAATGGGGAAAAGGGGCAGGAAAATCCAGCCAGAAAATCCACCCAGGAAACAGGGAAAAGGGCAGGAAAATCCACCCAAAAAACAGGGAAAAGGGGCAGGAAAATCCATGCAGGAAACGGGGAAAACAGGAAGGAAAATCCGCCCAATAAACTGGGGGAAAGAGCAGGAAAATCCACCCTGAAAATCCACCCAGGAAACGTGGAAAAGGGGCAGGAAAATCTGCCCAAAAAAAATGGGGAAAAGGGGCAGGAAAATCCACTCGGAAAACTGGGAAAAGGAGCAGGAAAATCCATCCAGGAAACTGGGAAAAGGGGCAGGAAAATCCACCCAAAAAAAGGGAAAAGGGCAGGAAAATCCACCCAGAAAATCCACCCAAAAATGGGGAAAAGGGGCAGGAAAATACAGCCAGGGAAGGGGGAAAAGAACAGGAAAATCCATCCGGAAAATCCACCCAGAAAACTGGGAAAAGGGGCAGGAAAATCCACCCAAAAAATGGGGAAAAGGCAGGAAAATCCACCCAAAATATGGGGAAAAGGGGCAGGAAAATCCAGCCAGAAAACTGGGAAAAGGGCAGGAAAATCCACCCGGAAAATCCACCCAGAAAATGGGGAAAAGGGGCAGGAAAATCCGCCCAAAAAACAGGGAAAAGGGGCGGGAAAATCTGCCAAAAAAAATGGGGAAAAGGGGCAGGAAAATCCACTCGGAAAACTGGGGAAAGGGGCAGAAACATTCATGCAGGAAACTGGGAAAAGGGCAGGAAAATCCGCCCAAAAAAACAGGGAAAAGGGGCAGGAAAATCCACCCAAAAAAATGGGGAAAAGGACAGGAAATCCACCCAGAAAACAGTGAAAAGGGGCAGGAAAATCCACCCAGGAACTGGGGAAAAGGGGCAGGAAAATCCATGCAGGAAAGGGGGAAAAGGAATGGAAAATCCACCCAAAAAAATGGGGAAAAGGACAGGAAATCCGCCCAGGAACCAGGGAAAAGGGGCAGGAAAATCCATGCAGGAAAGGGGGAAAAGGGGCAGGAAAAACCACCCAGGAACTGGGGGAAAGAGCAGGAAAATCCACCCTGAAAATCCACCCAGGAAACGTGGAAAAGGGGCAGGAAAATCTGCCCAAAAAAAATGGGGAAAAGGGGCAGGAAAATCCACTCGGAAAACTGGGAAAAGGAGCAGGAAAAGTCATGCAGGAAACTGGGAAAAGGGGCAGGAAAATCCGCCCAAAAAACAGGGAAAAGGGCAGGAAAATCCACCCAGAAAATCCACCCAAAAAATGGGGAAAAGGGGCAGGAAAATACAGGCAGGGAACTTGAAAAAGGGGCAGGAAAATCCATGCAGGGAAGGGGGAAAAGAACAGGAAAATCCATCCGGAAAATCCACCTAGGAAACTGGGAAAAGGGGCAGGAAAATCCACCCAAAAAATGGGGAAAAGGCAGGAAAATCCACCCAAAATATGGGGAAAAGGGGCAGGAAAATCCACCCAAAAAAAGGGGAAAAGGGGCAGGAAAATCCACCCAAAATATGGGGAAAAGGGGCAGGAAAATCCACCCAAAAAAAGGGGAAAAGGGGCAGGAAAATCCACCCAGAAAACTGGGAAAAGGGGCAGGAAAATCCACCCTGAAAAGTGGGAAAAGGGGCAGGAAAATCCGCCCAAAAAACAGGGAAAACGGGCAGGAAAATCCCCCAGGAAAGGGGCAGGAAAATCCGCTGTTATTTGAGCTCTCAGCTCCCGGGATTTTGGGATCTGAGGGATCCTGGGAATCCCCACCCGGAATCTGCTCCAGCAAATCCAGGGACAGGGGAAGGGCTGATGGTTCCATCCCCCATGGAATTGCAGCCACCTCATCCCATCCCTGACCCTCTGGATTTGGGATTTCTCCCCTCCTGTTCTCCTGCACCCCGTGCTGAGCTCCCAAATACGGAATTTAGGGCTGGAAAAATCCAGGCTTTTGGGATCCATCCCATAGATCCCATGGAAAACCGGGAAGATTTCCACACTCCCGCCAAATCCATAAATCCAAGAGGGTTTCATTCCCAAATCCAGAGGGTTTGGGATGAGGAAATCCAGGTTCCCTCTGCTCTCCACCCCAAATTTGCCCCATTCCCACCTTTGATATTCCCGGCACTTCCGGCAGCTCTGGGGCTGTGCCGAGGGATTTGATCCAGGGATGGATTTGGATTCCCGGGATTTTATCCCAAAGAAAGCTCTGGGATGCCAGGAAGGTGCCACATTTGGGGCCATCCCATAATGAGAAGGATATTTGGGATTTTTCATGGCTCTGGTACCAAAACCAGGTGAGCTCGGATCCCTCGGGTCTGGATTTCCATGGATTTGGAGCTGGAGCATCCCGTGGGATCTGGGTTTGGGTTCATCCCTCTCTCCCCGCTGCTGAATTCCCGTATTTCTCCTTTTTATCCCAAAAATCCTGGATTTCCTCTGGCTCCTTCACCTTCCTGCCTCCCCTGGCTCCTGCGGCTCAGCTGGAATTTGGGAATGTTTGGTGCTGTGGGATCAGGGCTGCTCCAACCCCCGGGGATATTCCCAGTCAGAGCTTTGGGATGGATGTAGGGAACCCAGGGAATCTCCAGTCCCATCCCGAGGAAAAAAATTCCACCAAGGAATTTCCTGTCCCATCCTGAAGAGAAGGAAATTCCCTCAGGGAATCTCCAGTCCCATCCCGAGGGTGAGAAAATTCCCTCAGGGAATTTCCTGTCCCATCCCGAGGAGGAAGAAATTCCCCTAAGGAATTTCCAGTCCCATCCTGAAGAGAAGGAATTTCCCTCATGGAATCTCCTGTCCCATCCCAAGCAGGAAATTCCCTCAGGGAATCTCCAGTCCCATCCCAAGGAGGAGGAAATTCCCTCAGGGAATCTCCAGTCCCATCCCAAGGAGGAAATTCCCTCAGGGAATCTCCAATCCCATCCTGAGGAGGAAGAAATTCCCCTAAGGAATTTTCTGTCCCGTCCCAAGGAGGAGGAGGAAATTCCCTCAGGGAATCTCCAGTCCCATCCTGAAGAGAAGGAATTTCCCTCATGGAATCTCCTGCCCCATCCCGAGGGGGAGGAAATTCCCTCAGGGAATCTCCAGTCCCATCCCAAGGAGGAGGAAATTCCCTCGGAATCTCCAGTCCCATCCTGAAGAGAAGGAATTTCCCTCAGGGAATCTCCAATCCCATCCTGAGGAGGAGGAAATTCCACCAAGGAATCTCCAGTCCCATCCCAAGGAGGAGGAAATTCCCTCATGGAATTTCCTGTCCCATCCTGAGGAGGAAATTCCACCAAGGAATTTCCTGCCCCATCCCAAAGAGGAGGAAATTCCCTCAGGGACTCTCCAATCCCATCCCAAGGAGGAGGAAATTCCCCCAAGGAATCTCCAGTCCCATCCTGAAGAGAAGGAAATTCCCTCAGGGAATCTCCAGTCCCATCCTGAGGAGGAAATTCCCCCAAGGAATTTCGTGTCCCATTCTGAGGAGAAGGAAATTCCCTCAGGGAATTTCCAGCCCCATCCTCAGGAGGCGTCTCCAGGCCCTGAGGGACCCGGCCTGAGCAGCGCTGAGGGAGATTCCTGCTCCGGAGGGGGAAACTGGGAAAAAAATGGGGAAAATCAGGGAAAAAAATGGGGAAAATAGGGGGAAAAAATCAAGAAAAACGGGGGGGAAAAAAAAGGGAAAATCAGGAAAAAAATGGGGAAAATCGGGAAAAAAATCAAGAAAAATGGGGAAAAAAAAAAAGGAAAATTGGGAAAAAATCGGGAAAATTGGGAAAAAAATCGGGGGAAAAAAGGGAAAAATCAGGAAAAAATCGGGAAAATAGGGAAAAAAATTGGGAGAAAATCAGGGGAAAAAATGGGGAAAATTGGGTAAAAATTGGGGAAAAAAATTGGGAAAATCAGGAAAAAATTGTGGAAAAAAAAAGGGGGAAATCAGGAAAATTGGAGAAAAAAACTGAAGAATTGGGGGAAAAAATGGGGAAAATCAGGAAAAAAATCGGGGGAAAAAATGGGGAAAATTGGAGGAAAAAATGGGGAAAATCGGGGGGGAAAAAAAGAGAAAATTGGGAAAAAAACCGGAAAAATCGGGAAAAGAAATGGGGAAAGTTGGGGAAAAAATGGGGGAAATCGGGAAAAAATCGAGAAAAATGGGGGAAAAAAAGGGAAAATTGGGAAAAAATCGGGAAAATAGGGAAAAAAATTGGGGGAAAGTCAGGGGAAAAAATGGGGAATTGGGAAAAAATGGGGAAAATCGGGGGAAAAAATGGGGAAAATTGGGGAAAAATGGGGAAAATTGGGGGAAAAAATGGGGGAAAATGGGGGAAAAAATGGGGAAAATTGGGGAAAAATGGGGAAAATTGGGGGAAAAAATGGGGGAAAATGGGGCCAAGGAGCCGCGGCTGCGGCCGCCTCCGGCCCCAGCAGTGACCCCGTGTCTGTCCCGTGTCCCTCCCGTGTCCCTCCCGTGTCCCTCCCGTGTCCCTCCCGTGTCCATCCCGTGTCCATCCCGTGTCCCTCCCGTGTCCCTCCCGTGTCCCTCCCGTGTCCATCCCGTGTCCATCCCGTGTCCCTCCCGTGTCCATCCCGTGTCCATCCCGTGTCCCTCCCGTGTCCATCCCGTGTCCATCCCGTGTCCCTCCCGTGTCCGTGCCGTGTCCGTGCCGTGTCCCTCCCGTGTCCATCCCGTGTCCGTGCCGTGTCCGTGCCGTGTCCGTGCCGTGTCCCTCCCGTGTCCATCCCGTGTCCATCCCGTGTCCCTCCCGTGTCCCTCCCGTGTCCGTGCCGTGTCCATCCCGTGTCCATCCCGTGTCCATCCCGTGTCCCTCCCGTGTCCCTCCCGTGTCCATCCCGTGTCCATCCCGTGTCCATCCCGTGTCCATCCCGTGTCCCTCCCGTGTCCATCCCGTGTCCATCCCGTGTCCCTCCCGTGTCCATCCCGTGTCCATCCCGTGTCCCTCCGTGTCCTCCCGTGTCCATCCCGTGTCCATCCCGTGTCCATCCCGTGTCCATCCCGTGTCCCTCCCGTGTCCCTCCCGTGTCCATCCCGTGTCCGTCCCGTGTCCGTGCCGTGTCCCTCCCGTGTCCGTGCCGTGTCCGTGCCGTGTCCATCCCGTGTCCATCCCGTGTCCATCCCGTGTCCCTCCCGTGTCCGTGCCGTGTCCCTCCCGTGTCCATCCCGTGTCCCTCCCGTGTCCCTCCCGTGTCCATCCCGTGTCCCTCCCGTGTCCATCCCGTGTCCATCCCGTGTCCGTGCCGTGTCCGTGCCCCCCCAGGGCTCCGGCGGCCACCACGAGCCCCCCAAGGACGGCTCCGAGGGGCCCCGGCAGGAGCCCAAGGGCAGGAAATCCTCGGGCCACGGCAGCAGCCACAAGGGCAAGAAGACGGGGAGCGGGAAAAGCTCCGGGAGCTTCGGCTCGGCCGCGGCTGGAGGAGGCTTCCAGGGGGCTGGTGAGGGCAGGAGGAGGAGGAGGGAGAGGGAGAGGGAGAGGGAGAGGGAGAGGGGAAGGAGGAGGGAGAGGGAGAGGGAGAGGGAGAGGGAGAGGGAGAGGGAGAGGGAGAGGGAGGCAGAGGAGGAGGGAGAGGGAGGAAGGAGGAGGAGGAGGGAGAGGGAGGAGGGATAGGGGAAGGATGAAGAGGGAAGGGGGGAGGAAGGAGGAGGGAGAGGGAGAGGGTGCAGGGAGAGGGAAGGATTAAGGAGGAGGAGGAGGGGAAGGGATTAAGGAGGAGGAGGAAGAGAGGGATGAAGGAGGAGGAAGAGGGGAGGGAGGAAGGAGAAGAGGAGAGGGATGAGGAGGAGGAGGAGGAGAAGAGGAGAGGGAGGAAGAAGAAAGGAAAGAGATGGAGGAGAAGAGGTGAGGGACAAAGGATGAGGAAGAGGAGAGGGAGGAGGGAGGAGGAAGAGAAGGATGAGGGAGGAGGAAGAGGAGAAGGATGAAGTAGAAAAGCAGAGGGATGAAGGAGGAGAAGAAGGGATTAAGAAGGAGGAGGAGGAGGAGGAGGAGGAGGAGGAGGAGGAGAGGGAGGAAGAAGAAAGGAGAGGGATGGAGGGGAAGAAGAGGAGAGGGAGGAAGGATGAGGAAGAGGGGAGGGATTAAGGTGAAGGAGGAGAAGAGGAGAGGGAGGAAGAAGGAAGGACAGGGCTGGAGGAGAAGAGGAGAGGGAGGAAGGATGACGAAGAGGAGAGGGATGAAGGAGAAAAGGAGAGGGATGAAGGAGGAGGAAGAGAAGACTGAGGAAGGATGAAGGAGGAGGAAGAGGAGAGGGAGGAAGGACGCCTGCTCCCCCTGCCCCTCAGGACACCCCCTGACCTCCCCTCTCCCCCATCCCCATCCCCACCCCAGGCCCCTCCTGCAGCAGCCTGCAGAGCCCCCAGGACTTCGTGGCCTTCCCCAAGCTGGAGCAGGAGGAGGAGAAATTCCGCAAAGCCGCCGGCTCCTCCTCGTCCTCGCACTGCTCCCCTCTCTACGAGGGCCCCAAGGGCGACGTCTTCGAGCACAAAGTCGTCTTCTCCGGCTTCGGCTCCATCATGCGCTTCTCCACCTCGGCCGTGGGCCAGCAGCGAGCCCGAGACGCCTCCCCCGTGGACTACAAAGCCTCCTCCAGCCTCGGTGGCCCCTCGGGCGGCCCCGCTGGCCCCGCTGGTAGCCACAAGAGGATGCCCTCCTCTCTGGGCGCCGACGAGGGCGAGGTGCTCAAGGAGAAGAAGCACAAGGGCAGCAAGAAGAACAAGCACGGCCCCGGCAGGCCCAAGGCGGCCAAAGGCAAGGAGGTTCTGGGGGCTCAGCTGGCCGCTTCCACCTCCACCTCGTCCTCTCCCTTCTCCGGGGGGTCCCTGGTGAGCTCCAGCGTCGGGAATTCTTCGTCCCGGCCTTTCGGCCACCCCGGGAACCTGCCCAGCCTCAGCGTGGAGTCGCCGCTGCTGGGTTCAGGTAGGTGCTCCCCTGCCCGACCCTGAGGGATCCAGCTGGGCTCAGATCCCTTTTCCAGCTTTTTCCAGCCTTTTCCAGCTTTTTCCAGCCTTTTCCAGCTTTTTCCAGCCTTTCCCAGCCTTTCCCGGCCTTTCCCAGCCTTTCCCAGCCTTTTCCAGCTTTTTCCAGCCTTTCACAACCTTTCCCGGCCTTTTCCGGCCTTTTCTGGCTTTTTCCAGCCTTTTCCAGCATTTCCCAGCCTTTCCCAGCCTTTCCCAGCCTTTCCCAGCCTTTCCCAGCCTTTTCCAGCTTTTTCCAGCCTTTCCCAGCCTTTCCCAGCCTTTTCCAGCCTTTTCCAGCCTTTCCCAGCCTTTTCCAGCTTTTCCCAGCCTTTCCCAGCCTTTCCCAGCTTTTCCCAGCCTTTCCCAGCCTTTCCCAGTCTTTTCCAACCTTTCCCAGCCTTTCCCAGTCTTTTCCAACCTTTCCCTGCCTTTCCCTGCCTTTTCCAGCTTTTCCCAGCACTTTTAGCTGGTCCCTCAAATCCATAAAAATCCCCATCCTGGTCTCCCTGTTCCATCCCGGCCTTGATCCTGGAATTTTCCCCGGATCAGCTTCCCCAAAGCCGGGGTGCAGTCCTGGGCTGATCCCAAATCCTTTTTGCTCCGGTGCCAACTCCCCCAGCCAGAGCTGAATTCCCAGCTGGATAAAGGGGGCCATTCCCTGACCCTAAATTAGGGATTCTCCGGAGTGGTTCGAGTTTAACCCCTGTTTTATAAAAAACAAAATTTCTCATCCCGCTCTTCCCACATCCGGTGGGGCTGGGAGACACCAGGAACTCCCAGAAACTCCCAGTAACTCCCAGTAATTCCCAGGAACTCCCAGTAACTCCCAGTAATTCCCAGGAACTCCCAGGGAGGGGTTAAGGGAGCTGGGAGAGGAGGGGCTCGCTCAATCCTGAGGGTTCCCAATCCCAAGTGTTCCCAATCCCGAGGGTTCCCAATCCTGAAGGGTTCCCAATCCCAAAAGTTCCCAATCCTGAGTGCTCCCAATCCCGAGGGTTCCCAATTCCAAGTGCTCCCAATACTGAGAGTTCCCAATCCCGAAAGTTCCCAATCCTGAGAGTTCCCAATCCCAAGGGTTCCCAATCATGAGGGTTCCCAATCCCGAGGGTTCCCAATCCCAAGAGTTCCCAATCGTGAGGGTTCCCAATCCTGAGAATTCCCAATCCCAAGGGTTCCCAATCCCAAGAGTTCCCAATCCCAAGGGTTCCCAATCCCGAGGGTTCTCAATCCCGAGAGTTCCCAATCCCGAGTGCTCCCAATCCTGAGGGTTCCCAATCCCAAGAGTTCCCAATCCCAAGGGTTCCCAATCCCGAGTGTCCCAATCCCAAGGATTCCCAGTCCCTGCTGTGACCCCACTACTTCCAGAGGGGAAGGGCCAGAAAGGAATCGCAGCTCCAGGAGCCTTGGGACAGGAGGGAATCGTGGCTCCTTCATCTTTTGGAGAGGGATACAGCCGGGAATTGCAGCTCCCTAACCCTTGGAATAGGGAGGATCAGAAGAACCACGGCTCCCATCCCCTTTGGGATAGGGAGGATAAGAAGGAACCGCGCCTCTGAACCCTCGGGATAGGGGACAGGAGGGAATCCTGTCTGCCTGACCTTTGGGATTGGGAGGATCAGAAGGAACTGCGACTCCCATCCCCTTGGGATTGGGAGGATAAGAAGGAACCACAGCTCCCAAACCCTCGGGATAGGGGACAGGAGGGAATCCCACCTCTCTGACCTTTGGGATTGGGAGGATAAAAAGGAACCGCGGCTCTGGAGCCCTCAGGATAGGGAGGATAAGAAGGAACCATGGCTCCATAACCCTCGGGATAGGGAACAGGAGGGAATCCCGCTTCCCTGACCTTTGGGATTGGGAGGATAAGGAACCGCGGCTCCATAACCCTCGGGATAGGCGGGATAAGGAGGAACCGCGGCTCCCATCCCCTTTGGGATAGGGAGGATAAGAAGAACCGCGGCTCCAGAACCCCCGGGAAAGGCGGGATAAGAAGGAACCACAGCTCCATAACCCCCAGGATAGGGAGGATCAGAAGGAACCGCGGCTCATAAACCCTTTGGGATAGGGAGGATAAGAAAGAACCACAGCTCCATAACCCTCAGGATAGGGGAACAGAAGAAACCCAGCTCCCTCACCTTTGGGATCGGGAGGATAAGAAGAAACCACGGCTCTAAACCCTGGGATAGGGAGGATAAAAAGGAACCGCAGCTCCAGAACCCCTGGGATAGAGAGGATAAGAAGGAAACGCGGCTCTCTAACCCTTGGGATAGGGAACAGGAGGGAATCCCGCCTGCCTGACCTTTGGGATAGGGAGGATAAGAAGGAACCCCCAGGAAAGGCGGGATAAGAAGGAACCGCGGCTCCATAATCCCCGGGATAGGGAGGATAACAAGGAACCGCGGCTCCGGAACCCTCGGGAGAGAGGATAAGAAGGAACCACCCCCGGGAAAGGTAGGATAAAAAAGAACCGAGGCTCCATAACCCTCGGGACAGGGAGGATAAGAAGGAACCGCAGCTCCACAACCCTCGGGATAGGGGATCAGAAGGAACCGCAGCTCCATAAACCCCTTTGGGATAGGGAGGATAAGAAGGAACCCGCTCAACCCTCGGGATAGGGCGGATAAGAAGGAACCGCAGCTCCATAACCCCTTTGGGATCGGGAGGATAAGAAGGAACCGTGGCTCCCAAACCCTCGGGATAGGGAGGATAAAAAGGAACCGCAGCTCCATAACCCTTGGGATAGGGAGGATAAGAAGGAACCGCGGCTCCATAACCCCTGGGATAGGCGGGATAACAAAGAACCGAGGCTCCATACCCTTTGGGATCAGGAGGATAAGAAAGAACCGCGGCTCCGGAACCCTTGGGATAGGGGACAGGAGGGAATCCCGCCTGCCTGACCTTTGGGATAGGGAGGATAAGAAGGAACCCTCGGGAAAGGTGGGATAAAAAGGAACCGAGGCTCCATAACCCCCAGGAAAGGCGGGATAAAAAGGAACCGCGGCTCCATAATCCCCGGGATAGGGAGGATAACAAGGAACCGCGGCTCCTTAACCCTTTGGGATCGGGAGGATAAAAAGGAACCGCGGCTCCCATCCCCTCTGGGATCAGGAGGATAACAAGGAACCGCGGCTCCTAACCCTTTGGGATCGGGAGGATAACAAGGAACCGCGGTTCCCATCCCCTCTGGGATCCCGAGGACGCGATCGAGCGCCGTCTCCCTGCCCCTGTGCCCCCGCAGGGATCTACACGAGCAACAAGGACCCGATCCCGCTGGGCGCGGCGCTGCGGGCGGTCTGCAGCACCCCGCTGCCCTCGGGGCTCCTCCCGCACCAGGGCAGCGCCTCGGGCCTGCCCCAGCTCAGCCGCTCGCCCTTCGCCAGCTCCATCCCCGCCTCCTCCTCCTCCTCCTCCTCCGGCTCCACCACGCAGGTGAGGGTCGGGAAAGGGCTGGGGTTCGGGAGAGCAGGGGATTTGGGGATGGGAGGGTTTGGGGTTTTGGTGGGCGGGAGCTGCTCCGTGTCCCTGGGGTGGGAGGAGTGGGAGACTCCAAGGGTTTTTCCTGTTTGGGTGGGAGCTTCCCGCTGGAGATGGCTCTGGGTGTGTGCGGGATCCTGGCTGGATTCTGGGCTGGATCCTGGCTGGATTCCCTCTGGATCTGGTGCAGGATCCTGTGCTGGATCCTGACTGGATTCTATGCTGGATCCTGTGCTGGATCCTGACTGGATTCTATGCTGGATCCTGTGCTGGATCCTGACTGGATTCCCTCTGGATCCTGTGCTGGATTCTATGCTGGATCCTGCCTGGATCCTGTGCTGGATACTGTCTCGATCCTGTCTCGATCCTGGCTGGTTCTGGTGCTGGATCCTGTCTGGACTCTCTCTGGATCTTGGCTGGATTCTGTCTGGATTCTGTCTCGATCCTGGCTGGATCCTGTCTGGAATCTGTCTGGATCCTGTGCTGGATCCTGTCCTAGATTCTGTGCTGGATCCTGGCTGAATCCTGCCTGGATCTGGTGCTGGATCCTGGCCAAATCCTGTCTGGATCCTGTCTGGATCCTGTCTTCATCCCGTGCTGGATCCTGTGCTGGATCTTCTCTGGATCCTGTGCTGGATCCTGCCTGGATCCCTCGGGCAGTGCCTGGATCCCTCGGGCAGTGCCATCCCCTCTCCCGGATCCCCGCTGTGCCCTGCCCGTGCCGGGACACGGAGCCGATCCCTGCCGGGATCTCCGGGATCTCTCCGGGAGCCTTCCCCTGGCAGGAGCGATCGGATCCCCACCATTCCCAGGGCTCCTCTCGGCTCCCAGCCAGCTCTGGGAACATTCCCAGCCTCTCACCAGACTTCCAGGAGATATTTTTGCTGCTCTCTCCGGGCCGGAGCCGGGAAGAGCTGGAAGAGCGAGGTTATTCCCTGAGGAGCCGATCCCTGCCGGGATCTCTCCGGGAGCCTTCCCCCGGGAAGAGAGATCGGATCCCCACCATTCCCACTGCTCCTTCCTCCTCCTCTCGGCTCCCAGCCAGCTCTGGGAACATTCCCAGCCTCTCACCAGACTTCCAGGAGATTTTTTTACCGCTCTCTCCGGACCAGAGCCGGGAAGAGCTGGAACAGCGAGGTTATTCCCTGAGGAGCCGATCCCTGCCGGGATCTCTCTGGGAGTCTCCCCCCGGGAAGAGCGATCGGATCCCCACCATTCCCACTGCTCCTTCCTCCTCCTCCCGGCTCCCAGAACATTCCCAGCCTCTCACCAGACTTCCAGGAGATATTTTTGCTGCTCTCTCCGGGCCGGAGCCGGGAAGAGCTGGAAGAGCGAGGTTATTCCCCGAGGAGCCGATCCCTGCCGGGATCTCTCCGGGAGCCTTCCCCCAGGAAGAGAGATCGGATCCCCACCATTCCCACTGCTCCTTCCTCCTCCTCCCGGCTCCCAGAACATTCCCAGCCTCTCACCAGACTTCCAGGAGATATTTTTGCTGCTCTCTCCGGGCCGGAGCCGGGAAGAGCTGGAAGAGCGAGGTTATTCCATGAGGAGCCAATCCCTGCTGGGATCTCTCCGGGAGCCTTCCCCTGGGAAGAGCGATTGGATCCCCACCATTCCCAGGGCTCCTTCCTCCTCCTCTCGGCTCCCAGAACATTCCCAGCCTCTCACCAGAATTCCAGGAGATATTTTTGCTGCTCTCTCCGGGCTGGGGCCGGGAAGAGCTGGAACACTGAGGTTATTCCCTGAGGATCCGATCCCTGAGCCGCCCGTGGCTGTTTTCCCGTGCAGGTCTTTTCCCTGGCGGGTTCCACCTTCAGCCTCCCTTCCTCGCACATTTTCGGGAGCCCCCTGACGTCCGGGCTGTCCCTGAACCCCCTCCTGAGCCAGCCGGAGAGCAGCCGGGCAGGTACGTGAATTCCCAGGTATGTCAGAGTCGGCATTCCCCAGGGCTCTCCCGGGAGGAGGCCGCTGCATTCCCGGCTTTTCCAGCTGCCCTTTTCCAGCTGCCCTTTTCCAGCTGCCCTTTTCCAGCTGCTCTCCCTCTGGGATGGCAGCCAGGGATGGCACGGAGGGGACGGGGGCGGCGCGTGCCCGCAGAGCCTCTGGAGTGGCCCGGGAGAATGGGGATTCCTGGAAAATGGGGATTCCTGGAGAATGGGGATTCCTGGAGAATGGGGACTCCTAAAGAATGGGTGTTCCTGGAGAATGGGGATTCCTAGAGAATGGGTGGCCCTGGAGAATGGATATTCCTAGAGAATGGGTGTTCCTGGAGAATTGGGTATCCCTGGATAATGGGCATTCCTAGAGAATGGGTGTTCCTGGAGAATTGGGTATCCCTGGATAATGGGCATTCCTAGAGAATGGGTGTTCCTGGAGAATGGATATTCCTAAAGAATTGGTGTTCCTGGAAAATGGGGATTCCTAAAGAATGGGTGGCCTGGGAGAATGGGGATTCCTAGAGAATGGGGATTCCTGGAGAATTGGGTATCCCTGGATAATGGGCATTCCTAGAGAATGGATATCCCGGGATAATGGATATTCCTAGAGAATGGGTGTTCCTGGAAAATGAATATTCCTAGAGAATGGATATCCCTGGAAAATGGGGATTCCTAGAGAATGGGTGGCCCTGGAGAATTCTGTGTCCCAGGAGGATGAATGTCCCTGGAAAATGAGTATCCCTGGAAATTAGTTGTCCCTGGAAAATGGATATTCCTAAAGAATGGGTGTCCCAGGAAAATGGATATTCCTAGAGAATGGGTGGCCCTGGAGAATTGGGTGTCCCAGGAGAATGAATCTCCCTGGAGAATGGTGTCCCTGGAAAATGAGTATCCCTGGAAAATGAGTGTCCCAGAAGAATGGGTGTCCCTGGAAAATTGGGTGTCCCTGGAAAATGGGGATTCCTAGAGAATGGGTGTCCCAGGAAAATTGTGTGTCCCAGGAGAATGAATGTCCCTGGATAATGATGGGTCTCTCTAGAAAATGGGAATCCCTGGAGGATGAATGTCACAGGAGAATGAATGTCCCTGGATAACTGGGAATCCCTGGATAACTGGGTGTCCTGGGAGAGTGAGTGTCCCTGGATAATTGGGTATCCCTGGATAATGGGAATGTCCTGGAAGAATGGATATCCCTGGAGAACGAGTGTCCCTGGATAATGAGTGGTATCCCTAGAAAATGATGAGTGGCCGTGGAGAATGGATATCCCTAGAAAATTGGGTGTCCCTGGAAAATGGGTATCCCTGGAGAATGAATGTTCCTGGAGAATGGATATCCCTGGAAAATTGGGTGTCCCAGGAGAATGAATGCTCCTGGATAATTGGGTGTCCCTGGATAATTGGGTGTCCTGGGTGAGTGAGTGTTCTTGGAGAATGGTGTCCCTGGAAAATGAGTATCCCTGGATAATGAGTGTTCCTGGAGAATGGGTGCCCCTGGAGAACGGATATTACTGGATAATGATGGGTATCCCTGGATAACAGGTGTCCCAGAAGAATGAATGTCCCTGAATAATTGGGTATCCCTGGATAATGAGTGTCCCGGAAGAATGGGTGTCCCTGGAAAATGGGTGTCCCTGGATAACTGGGTGTCCCTGGATATTGGATATCCCTGGATAACTGGGTGTCCCTGGATAATGGGTGTCCCTGGATAGTGGATATCCCTGGATAACTGGGTGTCCCTGGATAATGGGTGTCCCTGGATAGTGGATATCCCTGGATAACGGATATCCCTGGATATCCCTGGAGAATGGATGTCCCTGGATAACAGATATCCCTGGATAACTGATATCCCTGGATATCCCTGGATATTGGATATCCCTGGATATCTGAGTGTCCCTGGATAATTGGGTGTCCCTGGAAAATTGGGTGTCCCTGGAGAATGTGTGCTCCTGGATAATGGGTGTCCCTGGATAACTGGGTGTCCCTGGATAATGGATATCCCTGGGTAACGGATATCCCTGGATATCCCTGGAGAATGGATGTCCCTGGATATCTGGGTGTCCCTGGATATCCCTGGAGAATGGATATCCCTGGATAACAGATATCCCTGGATAACTGATATCCCTGGATAACTGATATCCCTGGATAACAGATATCCCTGGATAACTGATATCCCTGGAGAATGGATATCCCTGGATAATGATATCCCTGGATAATGGATATCCCTGGAAATGGATATCCCTGGAAATGATATCCCTGGATAATGGTATCCCTGGATAACGTTCCCTGGATACTGTTCCCTGGAAATGGTTCCCTGGATAACAGATATCCCTGGATAACTGATATCCCTGGAGAATGGATATCCCTGGATAACAGATATCCCTGGATAACTGATATCCCTGGATAACTGATATCCCTGGATAACTGATATCCCTGGATAATGGATATCCCTGGATAACTGATATCCCTGGATAACTGATATCCCTGGATATCTGGGTGTCCCTGGATATTGGATATCCCTGGATATCTGGGTGTCCCTGGATAACAGATATCCCTGGATAACGGGTGCCCCCGGACACGTGCTGCTGGAAAAGTGCAGGAATGTCAAATCCTCCTTCCCTGCAGAATTTGTTGGGATTTTTCCCACCCCAGAGCCGGGCAATCCCGGTGAAAGCTGCAGGGAGCTTTGCTGCCTGGAAATAACCCTGGAAATTTTAGTTTCCTGGGATTTTTCCCAGCCAGAGGCACCTCCCACCTCCAATTCCCATCTCCCTTTTCCATTCCCAGTCCCTTCCTGCTCTTCCCCTTTAAAGATGTGAATCTCCAGCCCCCACGAATGCCCCAAAATCCCATTTTTCCACTCCCAAACACAGCCCTGGATTCCTTAAAACTTCTCGCTTTTCCCCACCAAGGCCAATTTCCATTTTCCTTGGAAAGCTGCCTGGATAATGAGCTGGAAACTTGGAGCAGTGCAAGATTTTCCTATTTTTTTTTCCCCCCTTTAATCCCACCGGGGCTGATTTTTGATCCTAAATTTTGACACCAAAGCATTCCCCTGGTTCCCAGCTTATCCCAGAAATTCGGGATGCGGAATCCCGGGAAGCAAAACCCTCCCTGAGTGAGGGAACACCGCCCTAATTAGGGGTGGCTTGGAAAAATCCCACACCCCTCATCCCTCGTTTGCCATTCCAAGGGC
Organism: Monarcha castaneiventris obscurior; assembly: GCA_026261815.1. Classification (NCBI taxonomy): domain Eukaryota; kingdom Metazoa; phylum Chordata; class Aves; order Passeriformes; family Monarchidae; genus Monarcha; species Monarcha castaneiventris. The sequence continues at coordinate 40,175 of JAMPIT010000020.1, read as the reverse complement.
TCATTCCCACATGGAATTACTTCTCCCTCTCCAAATCCTGCTCCCCTGTGCTGCCACCCATCAGGAATAACCCCGGGATCCAGGATCCCCTCCTCTGGGATGAACCATGGAGGCAAAATCCATCATCCAAAGTGCTCGAAGCAAAATCCCCCTGATCCTTAATTTCCTTTTCCGAGATCATCCTTTTTGTCTGACTGGGATTTTCGGAGCCTCGGGATGGGGATTTTTCCCAGTTCCCGGCAGATTTGGGGACAGCTCCTGGTTTTTGCCACGTTTGGAGTTTGCCCCTCACTGGGGAGGGATGCTCAGCTGAATTCCCTCGGGATTTTTTCCAGAGGGATTCATGAACCTGCATCAAACCTCCGATGTGGGGCCGTTTTCCCTGAAAAACCTGGAGATTCCTTGAATCCCAAACCATCCACAGGACAGTTGGGAAGCTCCACGCAATCCCACCTTGTCTTTAATCCAGATTCCCTTTCCTGGGAGTGGCAGCTCCCATGGAGACAGCAGCAATATTCCAGCTTTTCCCAGTTTTTAATGTGCTGGAGGAGGTGATTCCAGCCCGGGGAACCGGGAATTCCTTCTGCTTCATCCCTTTGGCAGCTCAGGAATCCTGATCCTTATCCGAGCTCCTGTCTCATTCTTCCTCCCACAGCTTGTCTGGGATCCTGATGAGACAGAACAGATGGATTGATGGATTGATGGATTGATGGATTGATGGATTGATGGATTTATGGATTTGTGGATTTGTGGATTGATGGATTGATGGATTGATGGGTTTATGGATTCATGGGTTTATCATTCCCAGCTGTCTCCAAGCCTCGGGAAAGGCTGTCCCTGAGGGATAACTCTGCCATCTCCTGCTCTGGAGGTGCTGGGTGATGGAATGTGGGGCCTGGGGCAGCGAAAAATGCGATGGGAATGAGCAGGGAGCCGAAGCTTCCTGGAATTTTTGGAAGCTGGAATGGTTTCGGGGGCTGGGGATGTTTCTGTGGGATCAGGGAGTGCTTTGGGTTGGAAAGGGACCTTAAAGGTGATCCAGGGGCAGGGACAGCTCCTGTTATCCCAGGGGGCTCCAGCCCAGCCTGGGACAATTCCAGGGATCCAGGGGCAGCCTCAGCTTCTCTGGGAATTCCATCCCAGCCCCTCCCCACCCTCCCAGGGAGGAATTCCTTCCCAAAATCCCACCCAACCCTGCCCTATCCCGGTTCAGACCCATTCCCTGTGTCCTGTCCCTCCATCCCTTGTCCCAGTCCCCTCTCCAGCTCTCCTGGAGCCCATCGAGGCCCTGGAAGCTGCTCCAAGGTTTTGTACTGGGAGATTCCAGCCACATCCACGATGGTGGATTCTCCTCCCTCCCTGGAAGAGTGGCCCAGCCACGATCCCTCTCCAGCAGGGAATTCCCAACGATCCCTGTCCAGCAGGAAATTCCCAAGGGGACGATCCCTGTCCAGCAGGAAATTGCCAGGGGATGATCCCTGTCCAGCAGGAAATTCCCAAGGGGATGATCCCTGTCCAGCAGGAAATTCCCAAGGGGACGGTCCCTCTCCAGCAGGGAATTCCCAACGGGATGATCCCTGTCCAGCAGGAAATTCCCAAGGGGATGATCCCTGTCCAGCAGGGAATTCCCAAGGGGATGATCCCTGTCCAGCAGGGAATTCCCAAGGGGATGATCCCTGTCCAGCAGGGAATTCCCAAGGGGATGATCCCTGTCCAGCAGGGAATTCCCAACGGGATGATCCCTGTCCAGCAGGGAATTCCCAACGGGATGATCCCTGTCCAGCAGGAAATTGCCAAGGGGACGGTCCCTGTCCAGCAGGAAATTCCCAAGGGAGCGAGGATCCCCCGGGACCTCCCTGGAGGAGCCGCCGAGCCCCAGCTGCGTTTGCTCCTTCCCGGCAGCAGCAGCAGGAAATTCCCGGCTCCGGGCATCCCGCAGGGAATCAGGGAGGTCCCTGCAGGAAATTCCCGGCTCCGGGCATCCCGCAGGGAATCAGGGAGGTCCCTGCAGGAAATTCCCGGCTCCGGGCATCCCGCAGGGAATCAGGGAGGTCCCTGCAGGAAATTCCCGGCTCCGGGCATCCCACAGGGAATCAGGGAGGTCCCTGCAGGAAATTCCCGGCTCCGGGCATCCCACAGGGAATCAGGGGGGTCCCTGCAGGAAATTCCCGGGATTCCTGCCCGTGGGAATGTGCGGGGAAGGAGAGGAGGGGCAGGGAGGCAGCTGGGCTTGGAGCCACAACATCTGGCAGGGGAGCAAATGGCAGCTAAATCTGGGATTTATCCCGGATTATCCTCGGAACGGGAGAGATCCTGCACGTGTGAGCCGTCCCAGAATTCCTGGGGCACCGGGAATGGCTCTGGAGGAACTCTCTGGGTGCCAAAACGCTGCTGCACCCTGGGCACTGCCCGAATTCTGGGTGGGTTTTGGGATCTTCCCAAGAAGGGCACGGCCGAGGGTGCAACCCGAATTCTGGGTGGGTTTTGGGATGTTCCCGAGAAGGAAGATCCCAAAATGGATCTTCTCAAGATGGAGAGGCTGGAGCGTTTCCAGGGCTGGTGCCGGAGCCCCGGGAGCGGCTCAGGGAGCTGGGAATGTTTATCCCGGAGAAAAGGAGGCTCCGGGGGGATCCTTGTGGCTCTGACAGGAGGGTCGGGATTTTTCCCAAGGAACAGGGACAGGAGGAGAGGGAACGGCCTCGGGCTGGGCCAGGGGAGGTTTGGGTTGGATATTGGGGAAATTCCTTCATGGAAAGGGAGGTCAGGGGCCGCCCGGGGAGGTTTGGAGCCCCCAAGCCTGGGAGTGTTGGGAAAACGCGAGGATGCGGCTGGGAAGTGCCGGGTTAATGATTGCCCTCGCTGACCTTGGAGCTTTTCCAACCCCGGCCATTCCCGGATTCCCTTTAAGCTCTTGAGGAAGGCGCTCAGCGCCCGGAAACCTCAAAGAACCGCGGCTGCGGTCGGGAAAAGGATCCTTAATCCTGGGCCACCTTAAAGGTCCTTCCCAACCGAAACGATTCGGTTAGAGCGGCAGCCGGATCCCCCGGGATTTACCGGATCCCCCGGGATTACCGGATCCCCCGGGATTTACCGGATCCCTGCCGGGGCACGGGATTTGTCCGTCCCCATCCCTGCCGGGGCTCCGGGAGAAGCGGCTCAAGGCTTTGCCGAGCAAAGCTCCTGCTGGCCCGGCGCGGGGGCAGAGCGGGCCCGGGTGACGTTGCCGGTGCCCGCCGGTGCCAGCGGCTCCTCCCCGGGGGAGGCGGCTGCGGGTCCGCCTTGCGCAGCGCGGGGCTGCCGCTGCTCGGTGCGGTGCTGCCCGGTCCCGTTCGGTGCTGCCCGGTCTCGCTCGGTGCTACCCGGGGCGGTTCGGTGCTGCCCGGGGCCTCTCGGTGCTGCCCGGGGCCTCTCGGTGCTGCCCGGGGCGGTTCGGTGCTGCCCGGGGCCTCTCGGTGCTGCCCGGGGCCTCTCGGTGCTGCCCGGGGCGGTTCGGTGCTGCCCGGGGCCTCTCGGTGCTCCCTGGTACCGCTCGGTGCCTCCCGGTGCCCCCATCCCCCGGGCACACACCGGGGACGCACCGGGCACCCCCCGGCCACCCCCCGGGCACCCCCCGGGCACACACCGGGCACCCACCAGGCACACACCGGGCACACACCGGGCACCCCCTGGGCACACACCGGGCACTCCCCGGGCACCCACCAGGCACACACCGGGCACACACCGGGCACACACCGGGCACCCCCAGGGCACCCCCCGGGCACCCCCCGGGCACCGGCCGCACCGGGCATCGCTGACCCCGGGCCCTCTGTCCCTGTCCCCGCCAGAACCGGACCTGGAGGACTGCGGCTTCGGCTGCCGAGGGACGTCCCCGCAGGAGAGCCTGTCCTCCATGTGAGTGCCCGGGGGCACCGCGGGCACCGGGGGCGGCTTCTGCCCTGCTCCTTGGGGCTGGGATGGGATGGGATTGATAGGATCAATGGGATGGGATGGGATGGGATGGGATGGGATGGGATGGGATGGGATGGGATGGGATGGGATGGGATGGGATGGGATGGGATGGGATGGGATGGGATGGGAGGACCCCGGTTTGGTTTCCCAGCCCGAGCCAGGACTAAAAGCAGAGGAGGCTGAGGCTGGGGGCTGCAGCTGCTCCAGCCCAGGAGCTGTGGGAACAGGGAATGGGACAGGGAATGGGGCCGGGAACGGAGCAGGGAATGGGGAATGGAGCAAGGAGTGGAGAAGGGAACAGAGCAGGGAATGGGGAATGGAGCCGGGAATGGAGCGGAGAAAGGAGCCAGGAATAGGGCAGGGAATGGAGCAGGGAATGGGGCAGGGAAAGAGCAGGGAATGGGGCAGGGAAAGAGCAGGGAATGGAGCAGGGAATGGGGCAGGGAACAGAACCGGGAACGGAGCAGGGAATGGGGAATGGAGCCGGGAATGGAGCAGGAATGGGGCCGGGAACGGAGCAGGAACGGGGCCGGGAACGGAGCAGGAATAGGGCCAGGAACGGAACCGGGAATGGGACCGGGAACGGAGCGGGAATGGGACCGGGAACGCAGCAGGAATGGGGCCGGGAATGGGGCAGGAATGGGACTGGGAACGGAGCAGGAATGGGGCCAGGAACGGAGCAGGAATGGGGCTGGGAATGGGGCAGGAATGGGGCCAGGAACGGAGCAGGAATGGGGAATAGGGCCAGGAAAGTAGCTGGTAACGGAGCCGGGAATGGGGCAGGGAATGTGGAATAGGGCCAGAAATGGGTCAGGAGCGGATCCGGACCCCCCTGACCCGTGCCCGCCCGCAGGTCCCCCATCAGCAGCCTGCCCACGCTGTTCGATCAGACGGTGTCGTGCAGCAGCAGCGCGCCGCTGGACAGCGTCCCCCAGGCCACCCCCAACATCGAGCAGCTCCTCGAGAAGCAGGGCAACGGCGAGGCCGGAGTCAACAGTGAGCGCCGGGGCCACCGGGGGCTGCCGGGGGCTACCGGGGGCTGCCGGGGGCTACCGGGGCCGGGATGGGGCTGGGATGGGGCAGGGATGGAGCCGGGATGGGGCTGGGATAGAGCCGGGATGGGGCCGGGATGGAGCCGGGATGGGGCCGGGATGGGGCCGGGATGGAGCCGGGATGGGGCCGGGATGGGGCCGGGATGGGCCCCGTGGGGCACAAAAACCCCGCCGGGTGCCCGGGGGAGGAGCTGGGGCTGCGCCTTGGGGAGGGCCGGGTCCTTCCCGCACTGACTGTGGATCCCCTTTCCTCTTTCCTCCTTTTTTCCCCCATTTTTTCCCCATTTTCCCCCCTTTTTTTTTTCCCCTTTCCTCCTTTTCTTTCCCCATTTCCCCCTCTCTCCCTCCCTCCCCGCAGTTGTGGAGATGCTGAAGGCGCTGCACGCGCTGCAGAAGGAGAACCAGCGGCTGCAGGAGCAGATCATGTCCCTGACGGCCAAGAAGGAGCGGCTGCAGCTGCTCAACGTCCAGCTCTCGGTGCCCTTCCCGGTGCTGGGCAGCGCCAGCGCCGCGGGCACCCAGGGCCCCTGCGTCCTGCCGGCCACTGGTGAGGGCACCGAGGGTACTGGGGGTACTGGAGGGCTGAGGGCATCGGGGGGTACCAGGGCACCCAGGGCCCCTGCGTCCTGCCGGCCACTGGTGAGGGCACCGAGGGTACTGGGGGTACTGGGGGGCTGAGGGCATCGGGGGGTACCAGGGCACCCAGGCCCCGTGTGTCCTGCCGGCCACTGGTGAGGGCATTGGGGTACCGAGGGGTACTGGGGGGTACTGGGGGGCACAGGGGGTACCTGGGATACCAGGGCACCGGGTGCGTCCTGCCGGCCACTGGTGAGGGCATGGGGGGCACCGGGGTACTGGGGGGTACTGGGGGGCACAGGGGGTACCGGGGGTACCGGGGGTACCAGGGCACCCAGGCCCCGTGCATCCTGCCAGCCACTGGTGAGGGCACTGAGGGGTACCGGGGGTACCAGGGGTACCAGGGCACCCAGGGCCCGTGTGTCCTGCCAGCCACTGGTGAGGGCACTGAGGGGTACCGGGGGTACTTAGGGGCACTAGGGGCTGAGGGCACCAGGATACCGGGGCTGAGGGCACGGGGGGCACCGGGGGTACTGGGGGGCTGAGGGAGTGAGGGCTCCGAGGGTGAGGGCATTGGGGCTGAGGGCACCCGGGCAGCCAGGCCCCGTACATCCTGCCCGCCAACAGTGAGGGCACGGGGGGCACCGGGGGGTACCGGAGGTGAGGGCACCAGGGGGATGAGGGCACCGGTGCTGAGGGCACTGGGGCTGAGGGCATCAGGGGGCACCGGGGGACTGGGGCACGGAGGGCACGGGGGGCTAGGCACTGCTGAGGGCACCAGGAGGGCACTGGGGGGCTGAGGGCACTGGGGGGTGAGGGCACCAGGGGGGCACCGGGGCTGAGGGCACCTGGGGGCACCAGGGGACTGAAAGCACCAGGACTGAGGGCACCAGGGGACCCAGGGCACGAGTAGGGCACCGAGGCTGAGGGCACCAGGGGGGCACCAGGGGGGCACCAGGGGGGCACCAGGGGACTGAGGGCACCCGGGGCTGAGGGCACTGGGGCTGAGGACACCGTGACTGAGGGCACCAGGAGGGCACCAGGGCTGAGGGCACTGGAACTGAGGGCCCCGGGGCTGAGGGCACCAGGGGGGCACCAGGGGACTGAGGGCACCCAGGACTGAGGGCACTGGGAGTTAGGGCACCAGGGGACTGAGGGCACCAGGACCGAGGGCACCGTCACTGAGGGCACCGGGGCTGAGGGCACCAGGACTGAGGGCACTGGGGCTGAGGGTACCGGGGCTGAGGGCACCAGGACTAAGGGCACTGGGGCTCAGGGCACCAGGGGGGCACCAGGACTGAGGGCACCGGGACTAAAAGCACCAGGACTGAGGGCACCGGGACTAAAAGCACCAGGACTGAGGGCACCGGGACTGAGGACACCAGAGGGGCACCAAGGCTCTGAGGGCACCAGGGCTCTGAGGGCACCCGGGGCCGTGTCCCTGTGCCCTGGGGGTGGCAGAGGGGTCACAGCAGGGCGGGATTTGCCCACCTTGGTGCCCACCTCGGGCTCCAGCCCTGACCCTGTGCCCTCGCTCCTGTTCCCCCCCCAGTCTGCACCAGCGACTCCCTGAGCATCAGCAAGAGCCCCCCGTGCAAGAACAGCTTCGGCATCGAGAACTCGCTCTCCACGTCCTCCGAGGTACAGCAGCCCCAGGGCCTCGGGCAGGGCCTCGGGCAGGGCCTGGCACAGCAGCCTCAGTGCCTCAGGCAGGGCCTGGCACAGCAGCCTCAGTGCCTCGGGCAGGGCCTGGCACGGCAGCCCCAGGGCTCTCGGTAGCCAGCTCATGAAGCCTGGTAGCCCAGGCTCAGAGATCAGGTTCTCTCTCCCTGAGGGCTGGGGTAGAGTAGCTGAGAGGGGGAGAGTGAGGTGAGAGCGCTTCCAAGGGGATCCTGGAGGTCCAGCAGAGCTGGAGCTGAGTTCTGGGATCACTCTGAGCTCTGGGATCCCTCTGAGTGAGTTCTGGAACCCCTCAGAGCTCTGGGACCCCCACACCCCCACAACCCCTCTGAGTTCTGGAACCCCTCAGAGTTCTGGAACCCCTCAGAGTTCTGGAACACCTCTGAGTGAGTTCCGGGATCCCTCAGAGTTCTGGGACTCCTCTGAGTGAGTTCCGGGATCCCTCTGAGTTCTGGGATCCCTCTGAGTGAATTCTGGGACCCCTCTGAGTTCTGGAACACCTCTGAGTGAGTTCTGGAACCCTTCTGAGTTCTGGAACCCCTCTGAGTGAGTTCTGGAACCCCTCAGAGTTCTGGGACCCCTCTGAGCTCTGGGACCCCTCAGAGTTCTGGGACCCCTCTGAGCTCTGGGACCCCTCAGAGATCTGGGACCCCTCAGAGATCTGGGACCCCTCAGATTTCTGGGATCCCTCTGAGTTCTGGGACTCCTCTGAGCTCTGGGATCCCTCTGAGTTCTGGGACCCCTCAGAGTTCTGGGATCCCTCTAAGTTCTGGGACTCCTCTGAGTGAGTTCTGGGACCCCTCTGCAACCCCACACCCCCCAACCCCCAATGAGTTCGGAACCCCGAGTTCTGGAACCCCTCTAAGTTCTGGGACTCTCTGAGTGAGTTCTGGAACCCTCGAGTTCTGGAACCCCTCTGAGTTCTGAGACCCCTCTGAGCGAGTTCTGAGACCCCTCTGAGTTCTGAGACCCCTCTGAGTTCTGGAACCCCTGTGATTTCTGGAACCCCTCTGAGTTCTGCGACCCCTCAGACTCGAATCTCTCGAGCCGCCTGCACCCACAACCCCCTCCCATTCCCACCCCCAGCTCCCGGCCCTGAGCTGCCCTGGGGCAGCCGCCCCAGCCCGATGCTCTTGTGTCCGTTTCTCCCCCAGGACCCTCACTCAGGGTGTCCCAGCAGGAGCAGCTCCTCCCTGTCCTTCCACAGCACGCCCCCGCCCCTGCCCATGCTGCAGCCCAGTCCCGCCTCGCTGCCCCTGCCCGGGGCGCAGCAGGTGAACGGCCTGGCCAGGGTGGCGGGCGGGGGGCTGGCCGGAGGCTCCGGGGCCGGCCACAGCCTCTCCGCGGTGCCCATGGTGGACGGCCTGCTGGGCAGCCTGGCCGGAGCCCAGCCGATGCCCCTCAACGGGATCCTGGGGAGCCTGAACGGAGCGCAGCCCGCCCAGCCTCCGAGCGCGCTGACGCAGGCGAGCGGGCCCCCGGCCCTGCAGCTCTCCACCAGCCTGAGCAGGTGAGGACGGGCGGCCCTGCCCCTCTCCAGCCGCAGTTTAGCTCCGGGAGGGAGGGAAGGAGCGGCCCCCGAGCGTGCGGGACCCGTTCCGGCCGCGCTGACCGCTCGCTCCCCGCAGCGTTGCCAGCCTGAGCCCCCTGACGGAGCAGCAGCGGCACGTCCTGCACCAGCACGAGCAGCAGCTGCAGCAGCTCCAGCAGCTCCTGACTTCCCAGCCGCTTAATCCGGTAAGGGATGGGCTGGTTTTTTTGGGGGGGAAAAACCCAGAGCGGAGAATTTAAGGTTCCTTCCTCCACCCGAATTCCCTGCGTCGTTCCCGGCTGAACCCAGCTTGGGATGGGGGAGGAAATTCAGAGCCGGTTTGGGAATTTGGGATGCCACAGGAGGGAAGCAGAGCGCGGGTGTGGCACCTCCCGGGGACAGGAGTTGGGATTTGGACTCTTTTTTTCTACCAAGGAAAAAAACCCAAATTTTAATCTGCGTTTCCCACATCCTGCAGGGAATGGGAAGGTGGGAGCTCCGTGAAACCGGGAGAGCCATCCCGGGATGCAAATCCTGTCTCATCCCGGGCTGGCCCCGGGCTCCCGGGCGTGCCGAGCCCACGGGAGAGGCAAAACCTCCCTGCTGAGGGTTAGAAAGAGACAAAATCACCGAATTGTTCCAATCCCGGGGCGGCTGAGCCGTGCCCGGGCACACCCGCACGGAGAGCTGGAGGTGCCAGGGGCGGCTCTGCAGGATTTTGGGGCTCAGGGAAAGGCCCAGGCAGCTGCTGCGGGGTTTTTGGCTCTCTCCTGCCCGCCGTGTGCCAGGAATGGAGGTGGCGAGGTGGCCACAGCTCCCTGAGGTGGCAAAGCCCAGCCCTGCGCCCTGCGGGGGCATCGGCGCTGCCCCTGCCCTGCCCGCGGTGCCACCAGCGCCTGTCCCGGGGCTGGCCCGTGCCCGGTGACCCTGCCCGGAGCCCGGCCCGCTGCTCTGGATGCATTTTCTGGGTCACGCTGGTTTTATATCCCGGGAAAAGCGGATTTTCCGTGGCTGCCTTGCGCGGCCGCTGACGGCCCCGTGTCATCCTCGGCTGCGTCCCCGCGGGCACGGGGCCGCGGCAGCGCTCGGTCCATGGTTGCCGTGGCGATTCCTGCGGTTTCCCGGATTTCAGGGATGCGGGTGAGCCCCGAGCCTGCTCCCCGCCGGCTCCTGCTCACCTGGGGGCAGGAATTCTGGGGGCAGGAATTCGGAGCCGCTTTGGGGGTTGGGGACGGTGAATTCCGCGGGTTTGACATCGCCGCGTGGATGCCTTGGGATGGCCGGGGGGGATTCGTGAGGCTGCGGGTGTCGGGGGGTTGGAGGGTCGCTAATTCCCCCTCAGGAAACAGCGGGGCTGGAGGGGTCACGGGCTGTTGGTGAGCCCCGGGGCTGGAGAAGGTCTCGGGCTGTTGGTGAGCCCCGGGGCTGGAGAAGGTCACGGGCTGTTGGTGAGCCCCGGGGCTGCCCCTCTCTGTCCCGGTACAAACCGGGTCTGTCCCTGTCCCCTGCCTGGGGTAGGACGTGCCATGGAATCACTGAGGTTGCCAAACAGCCCCAAAATCATCCGGTCTCATCTTCGATCAAACCCAATCTTGGATCAAACCCGAATCAAAGCGACGCCTTCGGTCACTTTTTGAACCCTCCCGAGGCTGGCGACTCCACCCCGTCCCAGCCTAATCCTCTCCTCCAGCCCTGAAATTTCCCCCCAACTCCTCACCGCGAACCTCCCCCGGCACAACCCGACCCCGAGCGAGGCGTCCCCTCCTCCCGGGCGCCTTGCCCCTGCCCTGAGCCCTCTCCCCGACCCTTCCTCCGCCGGCAGGAGCAGCAGGCGCTGGTGTTCCAGATGATGCAGCAGATCCAGCAGAAGCGGGAGCTGCAGCGGCTGCAGATGTCGGGCTCGTCCCAGCTCTCCATGAGCGGCCTCCTGGCCGCCACCTCGGCCCCGCTGCACTCCAGCCCCAGCGCCCTGATGACCTCGGCGCCTCCGGCCGCCCCCGGCAGCAGCTCCCTGCTGGCCTCGCTGTCCCCGCAGCAGCTGATGGCTCCCCAGGCCACCCAGCTGGTGGCCCCGCAGGCCACCCCGCCGCTCAGCGCCGCCGGGAGCCTGCTGGGCTCGGGCTCGGCCATGGCCCCCGTGCTGGGAGCGCAGCCCAACCCCTTCCTCAGCCTGCAGGCGGACGGCAGCACCTCCAAAGGAGCGGTGAGTGCGCTGCTGGCCCTGCCTTGGGCCGGGGAGAGCCCGGGGATAGCCTGGGACAGTCCCGGGATAGTCTGGGGACAGCCCTGGGACAGTCTGGGGACAGCCCTGGGACAGCCTGGGGACAGCCCTGGGCTGCTCTGATTTGTGGGATCACACAGGGAACGGAGCCGGGATGTTCCGTGGCTTTGCTACAGCCCTGGGGACAGCCTGGGACAGTCTGGGACAGCCTGGGGACAGCCTGCGGACAGCCTGGGACAGCCTGGGACAGTCTGGGGACAGCCCTGAGCTGCTCTGATTTGTGGGATCACGCAGGGAACGGAGCCGGGATGCTCCGTGGCTTTGCTACAGCCCTGGGGACAGCCCGGGGACAGTCCAGGGACAGCCTGGGGACAGCCTGGGGACAGCCTGGGACAGTCCGGGGACACCCTGGGACAGTCTGGGGACAGCCCGGGGACAGTCTGGGACAGCTTGGGGACAGCCCTGGGCCGCTCTGATTTGTGGGATCACGCAGGGAACGGAGCAGGGAATGGAGCTGGGATGCTCCGTGGCTTTGCTACATCCCTGGGGACAGTCTGGGGACAGTCTGGGAGAGCCTGGAGACACTCCTGGGCTGCTCTGATTTGTGGGATCACACAGGGAATGGAGCAGGGAAGCTCCGTGGCTTTGCCGGTGTCACATCCCGGCCCCGCCTCTGAGGAAGGCCCTGGCAGGGTCAGGGCTGAGCCGAGGTGTCCCCACTCTGGGTTGTCCCTAAAAGTGGGATGGGATGGGATGGGATGGGATGGGATGGGATGGGATGGGATGGGATGGGATGGGATGGGATGGGATGGGATAGGATGGGATGAGGTGTCCCGGGCGGCGATCGGAGCCCTGGGACGGTCCCCAAAGTGACTCCGTGTGACAGCCAGGGTTTGGGGGGGATCCTGCAGCACCCAGCACAGGGGGAGAGGTTTCAGCCCCAATCCCAATCCCCACCCCAATCCCTGTCCCCAATCCCCATTCCTCCAATCCCAATCCCTGTCCCCCCAGTCCCTATCCCCAATCCCCGTTTCCCCAATCCCTGTCCCCCATCCCCCCCAATCCCCACCCCAATCCCCATCCCAATCCCCATTTCCCCAATCCCTATTCCCAATCCCCATTCCCCCAATCCCCACCCCAATCCCAATCCCCATTCCCCCAATCCCAGTCCCCGTTCCCTGCTCTGACCCGTCTCCTCCGTGTCCCCGTTTGTTCCCGCAGCCCCTCAGTGACAAGGGGGCCCCGCTGGCGCAGGACAAGGGCTAAGCCCCGCCGGCCCCCCGAGCCCGCAGCCAATTCCCGTTCCCGGGCACCGCCCGGGCCCATCCCGGCACCGCCGGAGCGCGGAGCTCCCGAGGAGCGGCCGGGAGGAGCTCTGGGACACGCGGCGGCCGCGCCCGGCACTGCTGCCGCCGGCAGGGAGCGTGGAAGGGGTCACCCAACCCCTGTTCTGCATCCCGGAGGGAATTCCAGCGGGTCCTGCCAACCTCATCCCTGCCGGAATTGTGGGGAGGCACCGGCGAGTCCCAAAAACCCTGGAGAAGGGACGTGGTGACACCTGGAAGTGCCCCTGGATGTGGCAGTGCCAGAGAAGGGACACGGTGACACCTGGAAGTGCCCCTGGATGTGGCACCGCTGGAGAAGGGACACGGTGACACCTGGAAGTGCCCCTGGAAGTGCCCTGGATGTGGCACCACCGGAGAAGGGACACGGTGACACCTGGAAGTGCCCCTGGATGTGGCATCGCTGGAGAAGGGACGTGGTGGCACCTGGAAGTGCCCCTGGAAGTGCCCTGGATGTGGCACCACCGGAGAAGGGACACGGTGACACCTGGAAGTGCCCCCGGAAGTGCCCCTGGAAGTGCCCCTGGAAGTGCCCTGGATGTGGCACTGCTGGAAAAGGGACACGGTGACACCTGGAAGTGCCCCTGGAAGTGCCCCTGGAAGTGCCCCTGGATGTGGCAGCGCCGGAGAAGGGACGCTTTGGCCGTGCCCAGGTGGGGACGTCCGAAAGAATTCCGGAGCTGAGATTTCCCGGCTTTTCCCGCTGGGCTTTGCCCCCAGCTGGAGGCAAATCCAGCCTGGAAGGACACGAAGGATGAGGATGAGGATGAGGATGAGGATGAGGATGAGGATGAGGATGAGGATGAGGATGAGGATGGAGGTGGGCAGGAGGTGGCACCGCCGTCCTTCCCACAGCACATTCCCGCTCCGTGCCGCCCCTTCCCGCCCGGAATTCCCAAAGCCCAACGCTCCAGCGTGGAAAAGGGGCCGCAGCCGGGATTATCCCGGGTCAGGAGGAGCTTTGGGACCTGGGAGCGGATTCCTGGACCTGAATTTGGAGATAAAAATGTGAGGAAGAGAATCCCAAATCCGGTCGCTGATTTTCCCCCGCCCACCACAAACCATTCCCACAAAACCACGCTCTTCCAGCGGTGCTGGGAAAAGGGATCTCCGAGGAATGGGACAGTGACCACGATCCTGAGGCTCCTGGACGTCGGAACTTCCACCCTTCTCTACCTTTTGACCTTCATTCCATCTTCAGCCTGGAACATCGGCCGGGAATTGGCTTCCTCTGAGCTGGGATGGATCCATGGAGGGATGGATGGATGGATGATGGATAATGGATGGATGGATGGATGGATTCAGGGATAGATTCATGGATGGATCCATGGATGGATGGATGGATCTATGGATTCATGGATGGATGATGGATGGATGGATGATGGATGATGGATGGATGATGGATGATGGATGGATGGATGATGGATGAATGATGGATGGATGATGGATGGATGGATGGATGATGGATGGATGGAGGGAGGGAGGGAGGGATGGATGGATGGATGATGGATGGATGGATCCATGGATGGATTCAGGGATGGATGGATGATGGATGGATGATGGATGGATCCATGGAAGGAAGGAAGGACGGAAGGAAGGACAGACAGAAGGACAGAAGGACAGAAGGACAGAAGGACAGAAGGACAGAAGGACGGTCGGTCGGGGCAGCTCCGGGAAGGGGAACACCGACCCCAAACTCACCAAGGCCCCTCCTTCCCTCATCCCTGGGTGACCCCGGAGCTCCCGGGGCCCCTGGAATGCTCCAGCTGACGGAAACTCCTTGGGGAGAGCCCCAAATCCCGAATTTTGGGACCTTGAGGCCGATTTCAGCACATCCCCACTGCCCTTCTGCGCTTTGCACTATTCCCGTTACCCGCAGTGGGGCCGTGCTGAAAAAAGCCAAACCCTCCTCTGAATTCCCTGCTTTCGTTTTTAATTTAATTTTATTTTATTTTATTTTATTTGGGTTTTTTCCCAAGATTCTCGCCACGAGGTTTGTCTTAAGAAAAAAGAAAAAAAAAAAAAAAAAAGAGAGAGAGAGAGAGAGGAAAAAAAATCCCTTTTTTTGTTCCCAGCCCGGAGCTCTGAACTGGGCAGCGCCGCCGGCTGCTGGGAAATAGAAATTAAATATTTGGTGGGATTTATCCATCTAAAGGTTTTATCGAGGTTAGGAAGCTGTTGGGAATCCCCATCCTTTGGGATCCCCGAACCCTCTCCGGCACAATTCCCTTCTTGCACTTTGAAATTCCTTCGGATTTTGCTCTTTTTTTTCTTTTTTTCCCCGACCCCGAGCTGGGTCCTTCCCCCTCCCTCGGCGCCCCCCCTGGCACGGGGACCCCAGGTGCCACCTCCCTTCCCTCCCTCAGCCCTGGCAGCGGCTCTGGGAGCAAATTTAGTCCCAAACTGGGGCTAAAAAGCAGGATTTTGGGGCTGCCCTCCAGCCTCTTGGTGTGTGGTGGCTGCAGCTGCCATCCCACGGATCCTCGGGATTTGGGAAGAGCCGAATTCCCGGTTTGGGCCAATGGGAGGATGGGCAGGGGGGTCAGGGGGGGCTCTGCCAGCTGGGTGTGGCCAGGAGCTGGGGTTTGTTTTATTTTTCACTTTTTATTGCAAATCCCAAATCCCTGCCTTGCTTTAGGATCCCAAATCCCTGCCTTGCTCCAAGATCCCAAATCCCTGCCTTGCTTTAGGATCCCAAATCCCTGCGTTGCTCCAAGGTCCCAAATCCCTGCGTTGCTCCAAGATCCCAAATCCCCACGGTGCTGCCCCCAGCCCCATTTGCAACCCCAAAGGCCCCAAGATTTTGCCCAAATCGTCTGATTCTTCCCAAATCCAAGCCCTGGGAATCCCAAAGGCGCCAGTGCCGAGGAGAGAGGGCTGGGAAGGCTCCTTGGGATCCATCCCGAGTTGATCCCCCCCAGGACTCACAAATCCCTGCTGGGATCGGCCCCGACTTGGGGTTGGTGCCCAAATCCCTGCACAAGCCCAGGACATGCGAGGGGTCAGCGAGAGGCACTTAGGGGTCAGAGAGAGGCACTTGGGGGGCAGTGAGGGGCACTTAGGGGTCAGAGAGAGGCACTTGGGGGGCAGTGAGGCACTTGGGGGGCAGCAAGAGGCACTTGGGGGGCACTGAGAGGCACTTACGGGTCAGCGAGAGGCACTTAGGGGGCAGTGAGGCACTTGGGGGCAGTGAGGGGCACTTAGGGTGCAGTGAGAGAGAGGCACTTGGGGGGCAGTGAAGGAGCACTTGGGGGTCAGTGAGAGGCACTTAGGGGTCAGTGAGGGCACTTGGGGGTCAGTGAGGGGCACTTAGGGGGCAGTGAGGGGCACTTGGGGGGCAGTGAGGCACTTGGGGGGCAGTGAGGGGCACTTAGGGGTCAGAGAGAGGCACTTGGGGGGCAGTGAGGCACTTGGGGGGCAGTGAGGGGCACTTAGGGGCAGTGAGGGGCACTTGGGGGTCAGTGAGAGGCACTTGGGGGGCAGTGAGGGGCACTTGGGCAGTGAGGGGCATTGGGGGTCAATCGAGAGGCACTTGGGGGGCAGTGAGGGGCACTTAGGGGGCAGTGAGGGCACTTGGGGGTCAATCCAGAGGCACTGGGGGGGCCAGGAGAGGCACTTGGGGGTCAGTGAGGCACTTGGGGGCAGAAGGGGCACTTGGGGGTCAGTGAGGGGGCACTTAGGGTCAATGAGGGGCAATTGGGGGTCAGTGAGGGGAATTGGGGGTCAATCCAGAGGCACTTGGGGGCAGTGAGGGGCACTTAGGGGGCAGAGGGGCACTTGGGGGTCAATCCAGAGGCACTTGAGGGCAGTGAGGCACTTAGGGGGCAGTCCAGAGGCACTTGGGGGTCAGTGAGGCACTTGGGGGTCAGTGAGGCACTTAGGGGTCAGTGAGGGGCACTTAGGGGTCAGTGAGGGGCACTTGGGGGTCAGTGAGGGGCACTTAGGGGTCAGTGAGGGGCACTTAGGGGGCAGAGGGGCACTTGGGGGTCAATCCAGGGGCTGGAGGTGCCGGGTTCGGATCCTGCGGGAATCTTTGGGATCCCGGGCTTTGGGAGAGGTGGAAAATGCGGGAATTTGGGGTTTTTTGGGCAAAACCGGGATAAAACCGAGGGGAGCTGGGGCTGGGCAGCGGCACCGGGGGTTGGAGCTGGAGCTGGAGCCCTCCGGGAATTGCGGGAATTATTCCGGGAATTGCGGGAATTATTCCGGGAATTTGGGGAATTCGGGATCAGAGACGGGAAGCGCTCACGCATCTCCCTGCCCCAGGCTTCCCAAGGATCCCAAATCCCGGGAATTCCGGGAATTATTCCGGGAATTGCTGGAATTTGGGGAATTCCGGGATCACAGACGGAAGCGCTCACTCATCTCCCTGCCCGCAGCTTCCCAAGGATCCCAGATCCCGGGAATTTGGGGAATTTGGGGAATTCCGGGATCAGAGACGGGAAGCGCTCACGCATCTCCCTGCCCGCAGCCTTCCCAAGGATCCCAGATCCCGGGAATTCCGGGAATTATTCCGGGAATTTGGGGAATTGCGGGAATTCCGGGAATTCCGGGATCACAGACGGAAGCGCTCACACATCTCCCTGCCCACAGCCTTCCCAAGGACCCCAAATCCCGGGAATTCCGGGAATTCCGGGATCAGAGGCGGGAAGCGCTCACGCATCTCCCTGCCCACAGCCTTCCCAAGGACCCCAAATTCCGGGAATTCCGGGATCAGAGGCGGGAAGCGCTCACGCATCTCCCTGCCCCAGCTTCCCAAGGACCCCAAATCCCGGGAATTCCGGGATTTCGGACCCCAAATCCCGGGAATTCCTGCATCACAGACGGAAGCGCTCACGCATCTCCCTGCCCGCAGCTTCCCAAGGACCCCAAATCCCGGGAATTTCGGGAGCAGCCGAAGGGAGCAGCCGCGGCTCGGCTCACTGGGGATTCCTTACCCCTTTCCATGCGGGGGTCTCCGTTAGCATCGTTCATGTGTCATTTTAAAAAAAAAAAAAAACAATTTTATTTTATTTTATTTTATTTTATTTTATTTTATTTTATTTTATTTTATTTTATTTTATTTTATTTTATTTTACTTTACTTTACTTTACTTTACTTTATTTTATTTTATTTTATTTTATTTTACTTTATTTTTTTTAATTTTACTTTACTTTATTTTACTTTATTTTTTTTTACTTTATTTTACTTTATTTTATTTTACGTTAATTTATGTTATTGTATTTCATTTCATTTCGTTTCATTTCATTTCACTTTATTTCATTTCATTTCATTTCATTTCATTTCATTTCAATTTTTTTGGAGGGGTGGGGATTCGTGTTTGGGGTTGTTGTTTTTTTGGGGGTTTTTTTTATTATTATTATTATGAAATGAAAGAGACAAATGTGTATATTTTTGGCAATTTCAGGTAAAGTAGCTAAGATCTATTTTTTCCACGCTGCTTGATTGGTCTTTATTATAATAAATAATATTAATATTAATATAAAAAGCGAGGAGGTTTTTTTTAATAAAACCCAGCAGGGAAAATTGAAATGGGAACGGGAATTCCCTGGGATTTGTGGCCCCATCCCAAGCCAGGGACGCTCCTGGATGCAGCAGCGAGATCCTGCAGCTTCTCACCGTGGCAATGAGTGGGAAAAGGAGGATTTTTCCCAAAAAAACCCCAGTGGCAGCCCCAGGAAATCCCAAATCCTCCTGCTGCGCCTCCAGCCCGCTCCTGGCCCCGCCTCTCTCCCGGGGATTTATTCCTTGGAATTCCCGAATCCAGGGGCTCGCTCTGGCCCTGCTTCGGCCCCAAAATCGGGGCTGGGGCCGTGCCCGGCTCCTGGAAAAGCCGCTGCAGGATTCCCGGAATTCCCGGAATTCCCTCGGCGGCGGCGGGGCCGAGCCCGGGGGGAAACGGGGGGAAACTGAGGCACGGAAATGGGGGAGGGGAGGGAGGGGAAGGGATCCCGAGCCCGGTGTGGGGCCCGGGAATGGGGCTGGGATTGGGATCGGGAATGGGATTGGGGTCGGGCACTGGGAGGGGGCACCGGGAATGGGAACTGGGACCGGGATTGGGCACCGGGAATGGGGCTGGGATTGGGGTCGGGCATTGGGAGGGGGCACCGGGAATGGGAACTGGGACCGGGACTGGGAACTGGGACCGGGAATGGGAGCTGGGACCGGGATTGGGCACCGGGAATGGGGCTGGGATTGGGATTGGGATCGGGAATGGGATTGGGGTCGGGCACTGGGAGTGGGCACCGGGAATGGGAGCTGGGACTGGGATTGGGCACCGGGAATGGGGCTGGGATTGGGATCGGGCATTGGGAGGGGGCACCGGGAATGGGAGCTGGGACCGGGACTGGGCAACGGGACCGGGAATGGGCACCGGGACCGGGACTGGGCACCGGGACCAGGACTGGGCACTGGGAATGGGACTGGGCACCGGAACCGCCTTACAGGATCCGGGAGTGACACCGGGAATGGGAACTGGGACCGGGACTGGGCACCGGGACCAGGATTGGGATCGGGCACTGGGAATGGGCACTGGGAGGGGGCACCGTGACCGGGATTGGGGTCAGGCACTGGGAGTGGGCATCGGGAATGGGAGCTGGGACCGGGACTGGGCAACGGGACCGGGAATGGGCACCGGGACTGGGATTGGGCACCGGGACCGGGATTGGGCACCGGGACTGGGATTGGGCACCGGGACCGGGAATGGGCACCGGGAATGGGATTGGGCACCGGGAGTCTTACAGGATCCAGGAGTGACACCGGGAACGGGAACTGGGACCGGGACTGGGCACCGGGACCGGATTGGGATCGGGCACTGGGAGGGGGCACCGGGAATGGCACCGACCGGGAATGGGCACCGGGACCGGGATTGGGCACCGGGACCGGGAATGGGCACCGGGACCGGGACTGGGACCGGGACCGGGAGGGGGGACCGGGAATGGGCACCGGGACCGGGAATGGGCACCGGGACCGGGATTGGGCACCGGGACCGGGATTGGGCATTGGGATCGGGATTGGGCACCGGGACCGGGAATGGGCACCGGGACCGGGAATGGGCATTGGGATCGGGAATGGGCACCGGGACCGGGATTGGGCATTGGGATCGGGATTGGGCACCGGGACCGCCTTACAGGATCCAGGAGTGACACCGGGACTGGGCACTGGGACCGGGACTGGGCACTGGGACCACGTAACAGGATCGGGCACCGGGAGCAACACCGGGACTGGGCACCGAGAACGGGCACCGGGGCCGGGATCGGACACCGGGACCCCATAACAGGATCCGGGAGTGACACCGGGATCACCACTGGGATGGGACTGGGCACCGGGACCGCGCGGTGGCATCGGGCATCGTGACCGGGACCGGGATCGGGAACCGGGATCGGGAACCGGGATCGGGAACCGGGGCAGGCACTGGGGCCCCGAACTGACATCGAGACGCGGGACCGGGACCAGCACCGGGAGTGAGTGACGGGGGCGGCAGCGGCCCCGAGCCCCGGGACCCCGAGCCAGGAGCGGCCCCGGTGCCCGGTCGGTGCCGGTGCCGGTCCCGGCGGGCTCGGTGCGCGGGGGAACCTCCCCGCACGGAGCACCCGCGCTCCCGCCGAGCCGGGACCGCCCCGGCCCTTCCGGCGCCGGGAGGAGGAGCCGCCGGTGCCGGGAAGGTCACCGGGAACCGCACCGGGAACCGCACCGGGAGCGGCACCGGGATCGGCACCGGGAGCGGCACCGGGAGCGGCAGCGGGAGCGGCACCGGGAGCAGCACCGGAAGCGTCACCAGCAGCGGAACCGGGGGCAGAACCGGGAGCGGCACCGGCAGCGGAACCAGGAGCAGCACCGGGAGCAGCACCGGGAGCGGCACCGGGAGCAGCACCGGCAGCGGAACCGGGAGCGGCACCGGGAGCACCGGGAGCGGCACCGGGAGCGGCACCGGGAGCAGCACCAGCAGCGGAACCGGGAGCAGCACCGGGCCCATGCTGCGGCTGGAACCGGCCGCGCTCCTGGCGCTGCTGAGGGCGGCGGGGGGCGGCCGCCGGTGCCGGGACCCCTCGGGGGCAGCGCGGCTCCGGTCCCTCGGCTCCCCCGCGCCCCCGCAGCCGGTGATCGCCGCCAAGGAGCCGTTCCCGGTGGAGCTGAAGGCGGGGAAGAGCTACGGCTGGTGCTCCTGCGGGCGCAGCAAGCGCCAGGTCGGGCCCGGGGGGCTCCGGGAGGTCCCGGGGGGCTCCGGGGGGCTCCTGGAGGTTCCGGAAGGTTCCGGGGGGCTCCGGGAGGCTCCGGGGGGTTCCTGGGGGCTCCGGCGGGCTCCGGGGGGTCCCGGGGGGTTCCTGGGGGCTCCGGCGGGCTCCGGGGGGCTCCGGGAGGTCCCGGGGGGCTCCGGGGGGCTCCTGGAGGTTCCGGGAGGTTCCGGGGGGCTCCGGGAGGTCCCGGGGGGTTCCTGGGTTTGGGACTCCGCGGTGGCTCCCGAGGGGTCCGGAGGCTCCGGGGCTGGGAAGCTCCGGGGTGCCCGGGGGGGCTTCGGCACCCAGGGGGCGTCCCGAGGGTCCGGGGGTCTTGGGCTGGGGGCTCCGGGGGGCTCCGAGACGCGCGGGGGTCTGGGGGGCTTCGGGGGTCTGGGGGCTCCGGGGGTCTGGGGGCTCCGGGGGGCTCCGGGGGTTCCGCCACCCCCCTAAATTGGGGTTGCACCGCTGCCGATGGGGTCAGGCCAGGAGCATCCCCACGGGGACTCCCCCCAATCCCTGAGCGGGAATTTTTTGGGGGCGTTTTTGAGGTTTTGGCCACCCGGGAGCTCCAATCCCCGAGGGAGGATGCGCTGCCTGGGGCTGGGATGGGATGGGATGGGATGGGATGGGATGGGATGGGATGGGATGGGATGGGATGGGATGGGATGGGATGGGATGGGATGGGATGGGATGGGGCAGAGGGGTCGCGGTGACCCCCGGGGGATCACCCGGCCACCCCCAAACCCTCCCGTGACCCCATCCCGGTTCGTTCGCAGCCCTTCTGTGACGGTGCCCACAAGAAGGAGGCCCCGGGGGCGTCCCCGCTGCGTTTCAGCCCCTCCCGGGACGGCCCCGCGCTGCTCTGCGGCTGCAAACGCACCCGGACCCCCCCGTTCTGCGACGGCTCCCACAAAGGGGCCGCGGCCCCAAAGCCCCCCCGGGCCGGAGCGGAGCCCGCGGCAGCTCCGGAGCTCCGGGATTCCCGTCCCGACCCCGGCGTGGCCGCGGCGGCGACGGGAGAGGCTCCGGCCCCAATTAAATGCTAATTACGGAGCGCCGGGAGCCGCCCCCGAAGCAGCGAAGCGCCCGTCCGCTGTGGGGCGGGGGTTTGGGGTCTGCCCCCAAAGCGTCCTCTGGACTGTGGGGTTTGGGGAAGGGGTGGGGAAGGGGCGAGTGGGCCTAGGATGGATCTGTGGGGTTTGGGATGGGGGCAGCTGTGGGGTTTGGGATTGAGGGATCTGTGGAATTTGGGATGGAGGGGCCTGTAGGGTGTGGGATGGAGGGGCCTGTGGGGTTTGGGATGGGGGCACCTGAGGGGTTTGGGATGGAGGGATCTGTGGGGTTTGGGATTGAGGGATCTGTGGGGTTTGGGATGGGGGCAGCTGTGGGGTTTGGGATGGAGGGATCTGTGGGGTTTGGGATGGAGGGATCTGTGGGGTTTGGGATGGAGGGATCTGTGGGGTTTGGGATTGAGGGATCTGTGGGGTTTGGGATGGGCGCAGCTGTGGGGTTTGGGATGGGGGCAGCTGTGGGGTTTGGGATGGGGGCATATGTGGGGTTTGGGATAGAGGGAGCTGTGGGATTTGGGATGGAGGGATCTGTGGGGTTTGGGATGGGGGCAGCTGTGGGGTTTGGGACAGAGGGAACTGGGAATTTGGGATTGAGGCACCTGTGGGGTTTGGGATGGGGGCACCTGTGGGGTGTGGGATGGAGGGATCTGTGGAATTTGGGATGGGGTACCTGTGGGGTTTGGGATGGAGGGGCCTGTGGGATGCAGGACAAAGGGATTTGTGGGATGAGGGACAGAGGAACCCACAGGATTTGGGAGGGAGTGACACATGCCTGGGATGCAGGACGGAGGAGGGACCTGTGGGATTTGGGATGGAGAAGTGGATCTGTGGGATTTGGGCTGGAGAGGCCAATGGGATTCGGGCAGGAGAGGCCAATGGGATTCAGGCAGGAGAGGCCAATGGGATTTTCGGGCCGGAGGGGTCTGTGCAGTTTGGGATGGAGGGATCTGTAGGATTCGGGCCGGAGGGGTCTGTAGGATTTGGGATGGGGCTCTGTGGGGTTGGGGCCGGAGGCTCCGGCGTTTGTTCCATTGCCAAAGCCGGAGCCGAGGTGCACAAAGGGTTAACGAGGGCGGGACCCGGGATCGGGTCCGGGACATGAAACCGGAGCCGAGCACGGAGCAGTTTGGGGTCGTAGCGGAGCCCGAACCAAAACCCAAACCCAGACCCAAACCCAAACCCAAACCCAGACCCAAACCCAGACCCAAACCCAGACCCAAACCCAAACCCAAACCCAAACTCAAACCCAAACCCAAACCCAGACCCAAACCCAGACCCAAACCCAAACCCAGACCCAAACCCAGACCCAAACCCAAACCCAAACCCAAACCCAGACCCAAACCCAAACCCAAACCCAAACCCAAACCCAAACCCAGACCCAAACCCAGACCCAAACCCAAACCCCAAACACAGCCCCCCAACCAGACCCAGTGCCCCCAGGGCCGGGACTTCTCCAGGGCCCGGAATCGCCCCCAGACCGGGCCGGAATTGCTCCCGGGGCTGGGAATTGCCCCGGGCCTGGGAATTGCCCCCAGACCGTGCCCGGGAATTGCTCCCCGGGGCTGGGAATTGCCCCCAGGGCCTGGGAATTGCCCCCAGACCGGGCCGGGAATTGCTCCCCGGGGCTGGGAATTGCCCCCAGGGCCTGGGAATTGCCCCCAGACCGGGCCGGGAATTGCTCCCCGGGGCTGGGAATTGCCCCCAGGGCCTGGGAATTGCCCCCAGACCGGGCCGGGAATTGCTCCCCGGGGCTGGGAATTGCCCCCAGACCGGGCAGTGTCCCCAGGCCGGGAATTGCCCCCAGGGGCCGGGAATTGCCCCCAGGGGATGGGGTGGCCCCGTGGGGACCCCCGGGGCTGTGGCCGGGCTGGGGGCGGCGCTTCCCAAAAATCCATTCCCAAATAAAAACCACGAGGCCAAGCCCGCGTGTGCCCCTCCCGTGCCCCTCCCGTGCCATTCCCGTGCCATTCCCGTGCCATTCCCGTGCCCTTTCTGTGCCATTCCTGCACCATTCCCGTGCCCCTCCCGTGCCATTCCCGTGCCCTTTCTGTGCCATTCCTGCACCATTCCCGTGCCCCTCCCGTGCCATTCCCGTGCCATTCCCGTGCCATTCCCGTGCCATTCCCGTGCCCTTCCCGTGCCATTCCCGTGCCAATCCCGTGCCATTCCTGCACCATTCCCGTGCCCCTCCCGTGCCATTCCCGTGCCCTTCCCGTGCCCTTCCCGTGCCATTCCCGTGCCATTCCGTGCCATTCTGCACCATTCCCGTGCCCCTCCGGCCATTCCCGTGCCCCCCCGTGCCCTTCCCGCACCATTCCGCGTGCCATTCCCGTGCCAATCCCGTGCCATTCCTGCACCATTCCCGTGCCCTTCCCGTGCCATCCGTGCCCTTCCCGTGCCAATCCCGTGCCATTCCCGTGCCATTCCTGCACCATTCCCGTGCCCCTCCCGTGCCATTCCCGTGCCCTTCCCGTGCCATTCCCGTGCCCTTCCCGTGCCCTTCCCGTGCCCTTCCCGTGCCATTCCCGTGCCATTCCCGTGCCCTTCCCGTGCCATTCCTGCACCATTCCCGTGCCCCTCCCGCACCATTCCCGTGCCATTCCCGTGCCATTCCCGTGCCCTTCCCGTGCCCTTCCCGTGCCATTCCCGTGCCATTCCCGTGCCCCTCCCGCACCATTCCCGCACCATTCCCATGCCATTCCCGTGCCATTCCTGCACCAATCCCGCCCCCTTCCCGTGCCCTTCCGTGCCCTTCCCGTGCCATTCCCGCGCCATTCCCTTTGATTCTCCCGTGCCCGGCACTTCCTAATTTTGTTTCCTTCCTCCATCCCCTTCCCCGGCGAGGGCAGGAGAGGAAAAATCCCCGGGATTCGCCTCCCCTGGGGCTCCCCTGGGCTCTTCCCAAAATTCCGGGCAGGAGAGGGAAAACCCCCGGGATTCGCCTCCCCTGGGCGCTTCCCCAAAATTCCACGCAGGAATTCTCTCCCTTCCCCCCGGAACCTTCCCACGCCCGCCCCTGGCCGGAGCCTCCTGGCTAAAGGCACTGAAATCTGATTTTTTTTTCGGCATTTTTTTTTTTTTTTTATTAAAAACCCCAAAGTGAGGGCGGGAGGAGAGGCTGGGAAGGGCGGCGAGGGCGGGAGACACGAAAAAAAAACCCCAAAATGCGCTCGGGAACGTGGGAAGCTCCATGGATTTCACACATCCCAAACATTTGGGTGCCCCCAAATTTCCCTGGAGCTGGCAGGGAAGAGAAATATTCTGGGGTGGGGTGAGGCGGGATTTGTGCTGCCACCACCAAGCTGAAGCAGAAATCGTTAAACCGGAGGGAAATACCCCAAAAAAAATGAATTTATGGTGCAGAGGGGCAGAGTCTGGGCGAGGCTTTGGCTGAAAGCGCGGCCGGAACCCTCATGGAAAGCGAAGAAATCTCCCCAAAATACACCCGGGGTGGGATCCAGGAGCGCCTGGAGCTGACCTGGTGTGTGAAACCCCCAAATAAACATCAAAAAAAAACCAAAAAAAACCCCCAAAAAAGTGAAAATAAAAACCAGCAGCGGAGCAGGGTGAGGCTGAGGGGGAATTTTTGGGGGTTCTGTGCTTGGCCCTTACCTGTGCTCGGCCCTTACCTGTGCGGCCACGGCCCCGGGAGGAGGAGGAGGAGGAGGAGGAGGAGGAAAAACCTCGCAGAAAACCGGGAATGTGGCAGCTCCGGGGTGGGGGACATGCAGCTTCCACAAACCAAACCCAAACCCAAACCCCTCCCCAAAAAAAAAAAAAAAAAAAAACAACCAACCCCAAAAACCAAACGTTTAAAAATATCCGGCGCCGTTTTCTGTGTCTTCTTTGCGTTTTAAATTAGAAAATAAGTCCGTAGAACTCTTCTCTCTCTCTCTCTCTCTCTCTCCCTATGTACACGTCGATATTTATAGAGGTCTGCAGGGAAACGTCTCCAGAGAAATCCCAGCCCGGGGAGCGGCTTTAGGAACTCCTGGAGCGGCTTTAGGAATCACTCGAGGGGTTTTAGGAACTCCTGGAGCGGTTTTAGGAATTCCTGGAGCGGTTTTAGGAATCCCTCAAGCGGCTTTAGGAACTCCCCGAAAGGTTTTAGGAACTCCCGGAGCGGCTTTAGGAATCCCTCGAGCGGTTTTAGGAATCCCTCGAGCGGTTTTAGGAACTCCTGGAGCGGTTTTAGGAATCCCTCAAGGGGTTTTAGGAATCCCTGGAGCGGTTTTAGGAATCCCTGGAGAGATTTTTGGCAGTCCCTAGAGGGTTTTAGGAATCCCTGAATCCCTGGAGGGGTTTTAGGAGTTCCTGGAGCGGTTTTAGGAATTCCTGGAGCGGTTTTAGGAACTCCTGGAGCGGTTTTAGGAATCCCTCGAGGGGTTTTGGGAGTCCCTGGAGGGGCTTTAGGAACTCCTGGAGCGGTTTTAGGAATCCCTCGAGGGGTTTTAGGAATTCCTGGAGTGGTTTTAGGGATTCCTGGAGCGGTTTTAGGAATCCCTCGAGGGGTTTTAGGAATTCCTGGAGCGGTTTTAGGAATCCCTCGAGGGGTTTTAGGAATTCCTGGAGCGTTTCTAGGAATCCCTCGAGGGGTTTTAGGAATTCCTGGAGCGGTTTTAGGAATCCCTGGAGGGGTTTTAGGAACTCCTGGAGCGGTTTTAGGAATCCCTCGAGGGGTTTTAGGAACTCCTGGAGCGGTTTTAGGAATCCCTCGAGGGGTTTTGGGAATTCCTGGAGGGATTTTAGGAGTCCCTAGAAGGTTTCAGGAATCCCCGGATGGTTTTTAGCAGTTCCTGGAGGGTTTTTGAGGAATCCCCGGAAGGTTTTTACAATTCCTGGAGGGATTTCTTTCAGGAATCCCTGGAGGGTTTTCGGGAATCCCTGGAAGATTTTTAGCAGTTCCTGGAGGGTTTTCAGGAGTCCCTGGAGGAGGGATTTCAGCAGCCCCCCGAGGATTTTCAGGAATCCCCGGAGAGTTTTTTTAGGAACCCCTGGAGGGACTCCAGGATTCCTTGGAGGGATTTCTTTTAGGAACCCCTGGAGGGATTTTAGCAAACCCTGTAGGGGGTTTTTTGATGTTTTTTAGGAACCCCTGGAGGGATTCCAGGATTTTAGCAGTCCCTGGAGGGTTTTTTTTTGAGGAACCCCCGGAGGGTTTCCAGAATTCCTTGGAGGGATTTTTTTTAGGAACCTCTGGAAGGATTCCAGGATTTCAGCAGTCCCTGGAGGGGTTTTTTGATGTTTTTTAGGAACCCCTGGAGCGATTCCAAGATTTCAGCAGTCCCTGGAGGGTTTTTTTTTTTTTTAAGGATCCCCGGAGGGATTCCAAGATTTTAGCAGTCCCTGGAGAGGTTTTTTTTTTTTTTTTTTTTGTAGGAACTCCTGGAGGAATTCCAGCATTTCAGCAGTCCCTGTAGGGGTTTTTTTTTGATGTTTTTCAGGAACCCCCCGGAGGCTTTTAGGTCAGGGCCGAGCCGTTCAGCGTCGCTTTGCGGCCCCTCCCCGCTGCCAGCGGGTGACAGTTCGAGGCCGAGCCGTTCAGAGCCGTGCCGGGCGAGCCGTGCCCGGGTCCGGCGGGGCTGGGCAGGGCCGGGCTGGGCACGGACGAGGGCAGGGGCAGTGCCAGCGCCGGGCTCTGCGCTTTGTCGCTGCCGGACTCGCACTCGGAGGCTCCGCTGGTGTTGGTGCCCTCGGAGGGCACGGCCGGGCACAGCTTGAGGCGCTTGCGGGCGGGCTGGACGCGGTACTTGAGGGCCAGCGGAGCGCTCTGGGGAGGACACGGGGCACGGCTGGGGCAGCGAAGGGGCGGCGGCAGCGGCACCCGGCCCCGGACAGCCCGAAATTCCCGGCCTGGGAGGAAAATTCCTCCCGGGAAATCCAAAATTCCCACCCGGAGCGAACCCCCAGAGCAAACGCCCCCTGGCAGGAAAATCCTCCCCGGGAAATCCAAAATTCCCACCCGGAGAAAATTTCCCCCCCCCCGGGAAATCCAAAATTGGAACCCGGAGCGAACCCCCCTGACAGGAAAATCCTTCCCGGGAAATCCAAAATTGCCACCCGGAGCGAACCCCCAGAGCAAACGCCCCCTGGCAGGAAAATCCCTCCCGGGAAACCCAAAATTCCCAGCCGGAGTAAACCTCCCCCGCCTTGGCAGGAAATTCCCCCCGGAAAAAATCTTCCCCCCCCCCGAGAAATCCAAAATTCCCACCCGGAGAGAGCGCCCTGGGAGGAAAACCTCTCCCGGGAAATCCAAAATTCCCACCCGGAGCAAACCTCCCCTCCCTGGCAGGAAAATCCCTCCTGGGAAACCCAAAATTCCCATCCGGAGAGAACGCTCTGGGAGGAAAATCCCGCCCGGGGAACCCAAAATTCCCACCCGGGAAAATCTTCCCCCCCGAGAAATCCAGAATTCCCACCCGGAGCGAACCCCCCTGACAGGAAAATCTCCTCGGGGAACCCAAAAATCCCACCCGGACCGAAACCCCCCCACCCCGCCTTGGCAGGAAAATCCCCCTGGGAAATCCAAAAATTCCACCCGGAGTAAACTTCCCCTCCCTGGCAGGAAAATCCTTCCCGGGGAGCCCAAAATTCCCACCCGGAGCAAACCTCCCCTCCCTGGCAGGAAAATCCTCCCGGGAAACCCAAAATTCCCATCCGGAGAGAACGCTCTGGGAGGAAAATCCCTCCCGGGGAATCCAAAATTCCCGCCCGGAGAGAACGCCCCTGGCAGGAAAATCCTTCCCGGGAAATCCAAAATTCCCACCCGGAGCGAACGCCCTGGGAGGAAATTCCTCCTGGGGAACCCAAAATTGGAACCCGGAGCAAACCCCCCTGGCAGGAAAATCTTTCCCGGAGAACCCAAAATTCCCACCCCGAGAGAACGCCCTGGGAGGAAATCCCCCTCGGGGAACCCAAAATTCCCACCCGGAGCAAACCCCCACCACCTTGGCAGGAAAATCCTTCCCGGGAAATCCAAAATTCCCACCCGGAGCAAACACCTCTGGCAGGAAAATCCTTCCCGGGGAACCCAAAAATCCCACCCGGAGCAAACCCCACTCCTTGGCAGGAAAATCCCCCCGGGAAATCCAAAATTCCCACCCGGAGAGAAGGGCCTGGAGGAAATCCCTCCCGGGGAACCCAAAATTCCAACCCGGAGCGAACGCCCCTGGCAGGAAAATCCTTCCCGGGGAACCCAAAAATCCCACCCGGAGCAAATCTTCCCCCCCCCCCCCCCGGCAGGAAAATCCCCCTGGGAAACCCAAAAATCCCACCCGGAGCAAACCCCTCTGGCAGGAAAATCCTTCCCAGGGAACCCAAAATTCCCGCCTGGAGAGAACGCCCCTGGCAGGAAAATCCTTCCCGGAAAATCCAAAAATCCCACCCGGAGCGAACGCCCTGGGAGGAAATTCCCCCTGGGGAACCCAAAATTGGAACCCGGAGCAAACCCCCCTGGCAGGAAAATCCCTCCCGGGAAACCCAAAATTCCCACCCGGAGCAAACCTCCCCTCCCTGGCAGGAAAATCCTCCCGGGAAATCCAAAATTGGAACACGGAGTGAACGCCCTGGCAGGAAAATCTCCTCGGGAATCCAAAATTCCCACCCGGAGTAAACATCTCCCGCCTTGGCAGGAAATTCCCCCCGGGGAATCCAAAATTCCCATCCCGAGCAAACTCCCCTGGCAGGAAAATCCCCCTGGGAAACCCAAAATTCCCACCCGGAGCAAACATCCCCCGCCTTAGCAGGAAAATCCTTCCCGGGATTTCTTGTCTGAAAGGCTCCCCCAGGACAGATTTTCCCAGTTTTTCCCAAAAGGACAGATTTTTCCATTTTTCCCAGGACAGATTTTCCCAGTTTTCCAAGGACGGATTTTTCCAGGACAGAATTTCCTGTGGGAAACCTGGGGGTTTTTTTCCCCCCCAGGACGGATATTCCCGCTTTTCCCAGGACAGATATTCCCGGTTTTCCCAGAACAGATATTCCCGGTTTTCCCCAGACGGATATTCCCGGTTTTCCCAGGATGGATATTCCCGGTTTTTCCCCCCAGAACAGACATTCCCAGTTTTCCCAGGACAGATATTCCCGGTTTTCCCAGGACGGATATTCCCGGTTTTCCCAGAACGGATATTCCCGGTTTTCCCAGGGCAGATATTCCCAATTTTTCCCCACAGGACAGATATTCCCGGTTTTCCCCGGACGGATATTCCCGGTTTTTCCCCCCAGAACAGACATTCCCAGTTTTCCCAGGGCAGATATTCCCAGTTTTTCCCCACAGGACATATATTCCCGCTTTTCCCAGGACGGATATTCCCGGTTTTCCCCGGACAGATATTCCCGCTTTTCCCAGGACAGATATTCCCTGTTTTTTCCCCACAGGACAGATATTCCCTGTTTTTCCCCCCAGAACAGATATTCCCGGTTTTCCCCCACAGGACAGATATTCCCGGTTTTCCCCGGACGGATATTCCCGGTTTTCCCCCCCAGAACAGATATTCCCAGTTTTTCCCCCCAGAACAGATATTCCCGGTTTTCCCGGACGGAAATTCCCGCTTTTCCCGTTCCTCACCCTCCTCCAGGGGTAGATGTAGGCGATGTCCATCAGGGTGTAATATTCCTTCAGGGGCTCGTCCTCGTACAGCACCTCCACCTGGAAAAGGGAAAAGAGGGATCCGGCCGTGGGAAAAGGGTGGAGACAGACCCGGGAAAGGATGGAATCTGATCCACGGAAAAGGATGGAGACTGATCCAGGGAAATGATGGAGATTGATCCTGGGAAAGGTGGAGCCTGAGCCAGGGAAATGATGGAGACTGATCCAGGGAAATGATGGCGATTAATCCTGGGAAAGGTGGAGACTGATCCAGGGAAAGGTGGAGACTGATCCAGGGAAATGATGGAGATTGATCCAGGGAAATGATGGAGATTGATCCAGGAAAATGATGGAGATTGATCCAGGGAAAGGATGGAGACTGATCCCGGGAAAGGATGGAGACTGATCCAGGAAAATGATGGAATCTGATCCAGGGAAAAGGATGGAGATTGATCCAGAGAAAGGGTGGATAAAACCAAAAACCACCAAAAACTTGATCCCAGGAAAGGATGGAGATTGATCCCGGGAAAGGCTGGAGACTGATCCAGGGAAATGATGGATACAGAACCAGGGAATGGATGGATCCAGCCATGGGAAAAGGATGCAAACAGATCCGGGAAAAGGATGGAGATTGACCCAAGGAAAGGATGGAGACTGATCCAGGGAAAAGGATGGAGACTGATCCAGGGAAAGGATGGATAATGCCACGGGAAAAGAATGGATCCCGCTCCAGAGAATGGGTGGATCCAGCCAGGGAAAAGGATGGAAACAGACTCAGGGAAAGGATGGATATGACACCGGGAAATGATGGATCTGATCCATCCAAAGGATGAACAGAAAGGATGGATAATGACCAGGGAAAGAATGGATCCAGCCCCAGGGAAAGGATGGATCCATCCATGGGAAAGGGGTGGAGACAGATCCCGGGAAATGATGGAGACTGACCCAGGGAAAGGATGGAGACTGATCCCAGGAAATGATGGATAATGCTACGGGAAATGATGGAGATTGATCCAGGGAAATGATGGATAATGCCACGGGAAAAGGATGGATCCAGCCATGAGAAATGATCGAGACAGACCCTGGGAAAGGACGGAGACTGATCCAGGGAAAGGACGGAGACTGATCCAGGAAAAGATGGAGACTGATCCAGAAAAATGATGGAGATTGATCCAGAGAAATGATGGAGATTGATCCAGAGAAATGATAGAGATTGATCCAGAGAAATGATGGAGATTGATCCAGGGAAATGATGGAGACTGATCCAGGGAAATGATGGAAATTGATCCAGGAAATGATGGAGATTGATCCAGGGAAATGATGGAGATTGATCCCAGGAAAGGATGGAAATTGATCCCAGGAAAGGATGGAGACTGATCCAGGGAAAGGATGGAAATTGATCCCAGGAAAGGATGGAGACTGATCCAGGGAAAGGGTGGATACAGAACCAGGGAATGGATGGATCCAGCCATGGGAAAAGGGTGCAGACAGATCCGGGGAAAGGTGGAGACTGATCCCGGGAAAGGATGGATCCAGCCATGAGAAATGATCGAGACAGACCTGGGAAAGGTGGAGACTGATTCAGGGAAAGGATGGATAATGCTATGGGAAAAGGATGGATCCCGCTCCAGGGAAATGATGGAGACTGATCCAGGGAAAGGATGGAGACTGGTCCAGGGAAATGATGGATAATGCCACAGGAAATGATGGAGATTGATCCAGGGAAATGATGGATAATGCCACGGGAAATGACGGAGATTGATCCAGGGAAATGATGGATAATGCCACAGGAAAAGGATGGATCCAGACTCAGGAAAAGGATGGATATGACACTGGGAAAAGGATGGATCTAGATCCATCCTTTGGATGCAGAAAGGATGGGTAATGCCACAGGAAAAGAATGGATCCAGCCCCAGGGAAAGGATGGATCCAGCCATGGGAAAGGGGTGGAGACTGATCCTGGGAAATGATGGCAACTGACCCAGGGAAAGGATGGAGACTGATCCCAGGAAATGATGGATAATGCTACGGGAAATGATGGAGATTGATCCAGGGAAATGATGGATAATGCCACGGGAAATGATGGAGATTGATCCAGGGAAATGATGGATAATGCCACGGGGAAAGGATGGATCCAGACTCAGGAAAAGGATGGATATGACACTGGGAAAAGGATGGATCTAGATCCATCCTTTGGATGCAGAAAGGATGGGTAATGCCACAGGAAAAGAATGGATCCAGCCCCAGGGAAAAGGGGGGATAGACAACCAGGAAAAGGATGGATCCAGCCATGGGAAAAGAAAGGATCCAGCCCCAGGGAAAGGATGGATAATGCCACGGGAAAAGAATGGATCCTGCTCCAGGGAATCGGTGGATCCAGACTTAGGAAAAGGATGGAGATAGACCCAGGGAAATGACGGAGCTTGATCCCGGGAAATGATGGAGATTGATTCAGGAAAAGGATGGAGACTGATCCAGGGAAATGATGGATAATTCCACGGGAAAAGGATGGATCCCGCTCCAGGGAAATGATGGAGACTGATCCAGACTCCAGGGAAATGATGGATAATGCCACGGGAAAAGGATGGATCAAGACCCAGGGAAAGGATGGATGCAGCCATGGGAAAAGGAAGCATCCAGCCCCAGGGAATGGAAGGATCGTGCTCCAGGGAAAGGATGGATCCAGTCCCAGGGAAAAGGGCGGATGGAGCAGGAAAAAGGATGGATAGAGAACCAGGGAAAGGATGGATCCAGCCATGGGAAAAGGATGGATACTACACTGGGAAAAGAAAGGATCCAGCCCCAGGGAAAGGACGGATCCTGCACAGGAAAAGGATGGATCCCACCACGGCAAGAGGAAGGATCCTGCTCCAGGGAACGGACAGCAGAGCAGGGAAATTCGGGAGAGGCAGAGCAGGGAAATTCGGGAGAGGCAGAGCAGGGAAATTCGGGAGAGGCAGAACAGGGATAATTTGGGAGAGGCAGAGCTGGGATATTCAAGAGAGGCACAGTAGGGATTTTTGGGAGAGGCAGAGCAGGAACACTCAGGAGAGGCAGAACAGGGATATTTGGGAGAGGCAGAACAGGGATTTTCGGGAGAGGCAGAACAGGGATAATTTGGGAGAGTCAGAACAGGGATTTTCGGGAGACTCAGAGCAGGGATTTTCGGGAGAGGCAGAACAGGGATAATTCGGGAGAGGCAGAACAGGGATTTTCGGGAGACTCAGAGCAGGGATTTTCGGGAGAGGCAGAGCAGGGATTTTTGGGAGAGGCAGAACAGGGATAATTCGGGAGACGCAGAGCAGGGATTTTCGGGAGAGGCAGAGCAGGGATTTTCGGGAGCAGCACAACACGGGACGGCCAAAAGGGCCCCTGCGAGCTGAGCAGAGCACGGCAAACCCGGGCACAGACCGCAGGGTGCCCACTGAGCATTCCCGGGCACTCCTGGGCATTCCCTGGCATTCCCAGGCATTCCTGAGCATTCCCAAGCACTCCCGGGCACTCCTGGGCATTCCCGAGCATTCTCTGGCACTCCCGGGCACTCCCGGGCATTCCCAGGCATTCCCGAGCATTCCCGGCCATTCCCGAGCATTCCCGAGCATTTCCGGGTTCTCCCGGGCACTCCCGAGCATTCCTGGGCATCTCCAAGCATTCCCGAGCATTCCCTGGCATTCCCGAGCATTCCCCAAGCACTCCCGGGCACTCCGGGCACTCCTGGGCACTCCCGAGCATTCCCTGGCATTCCCGAGCACTCCCGACCATTCCCTGGCATTCCCGACCATTCCCTGGCATTCCCGGGCACTCCCGACCATTCCCTGGCATTCCCGGGCACTCCCGACCATTCCCTGGCATTCCCAGGCATTCCTGACCATTCCCTGGCACTCCCGGGCACAGACCGCAGGGTGCCCACTGAGCACTCCCGAGCATTCCCGAGCATTCCCCGGCATTCCCGGGCACTCCCTGGCATTCCCGGGCACTCCCTGGCATTCCCGAGCACTCCAGGCATTCCCGAGCATTCCCCGGCACTCCCGGGCACTCCCTGGCATTCCCGAGCATTCCCGACCATTCCCTGGCACTCCCGGGCACTCAGGGCACTCTGGGGCACTCCCGAATATTCCCTGGCATTCCCTGGCATTCCCTGGCACTCCCGGGCACTCAGGGCACTCTGGGGCACTCCCGAATATTCCCTGGCATTCCCGAGCATTCCCGAGCACTCCCGGGCACTCAGGGCACTCCGGGGCACTCCTGAACATTCCCTGAACATTCCCTGGCACTCCCAACCATTCCCTGGCATTCCCGGGCACTCCCTGGCACTCCCGACCATTCCCTGGCACTCCCTGGCATTCCCGGACACCCCGGGCACCCCATACCTGGTACTTGCTGGGCACATCCATCTTGTTGCGCAGGAACTTGGCCAGGTGCATCACGGTCATGGCCGCGGGGCAGCGCAGGAACCGCAGCCCGGGGCTCTGCGGGCAGGGACCGCGCTGGGGCAGCTCCGGCCCGAGGGGGGCCCGCTGGGGTGTCCCGGGTTTGGGGTGTCCGGGGTTTGGGGTGTGCGGGGTTTGGGGTGTCCCGGGTTTGGGATCTCCCGGGGTTTGGGGTGTCCGGGGTTTGGGGTGTCCCGGGTTTGGGGTGTGCCGGGTTTGGGGTGTCTCGGGTTTGGGGTGTCCCGGGTTTGGGGTGTCCTGGGTCTGGGGTGTGCCGGGTTTGGGATCTCCCGGGGTTTGGGGTGTCCGGGGTTTGGGGTGTCCGGGGTTTGGGGTGTCCCGGGTTTGGGGTGTGCTGGGTTTGGGGTGTCCTGGGGTTTGGGGTATCCCAGGGTTTGGGGTGTCCCGGGTTTGGGGTGTGCCGGGTTTGGGGTGAGCCGGGTTTGGGGTGTCCCGGGTTTGGGGTGTCCCGGGTTTGGGGTGTGCCGGGTTTGGGGTGTCCCCTCATCCCCCCGACCGCCCCAGGACCCGCCGTGGCAGCCGGGAACCGAGCCCTCGGTGCCCCCCCGGTGCCCCCTCGGTGCCCCACAGTGCCCCTCGCTGCCCCCCGGTACCCCCGGTGCCCCCTCAGTGCCCCCCGGTGCCCCCCGCTGCTCCCCCGCTGCCCCCCGGTGCCCCTCAGTGTCCCCCGGTTCTCTCCGGTGCCTCCCGGTGCCCCCCGGTGCCTCCCGGTGCCCCCACAGTGCCCCCCGGTGCCCCCTCAGTGCCCCTCGGTTCCCCCCGGTTCCCCCCGGTCCCCCCTCAGTGCCCCTCGGTTCCCCCCGGTGCCCCCTCAGTGCCCCCCGGTGCCCCCTCAGTGCCCCCCGGTTCCCCTCAGTGCCCCCCGGTGCCCCCCGGTGCCCCCCGGTGCCGGTGCCACGCTCACCTTGTCCCTGCCCAGGTCCCCGTTCTCCACGGGGCTTTTCTGCTCCTCCCTGGGGGCAGAACAGAGCACCGGGAATTTGGGGAAGGAAAAGGCGGAAAAGGGAAAAAAAAAACCCGGGAAGGGCCCTGGAGGGGGGGGGGGGAACAGCCGGGGCTGCACCCCCGGAACATCCCGGGCATTGCCAGGGCTCGGCAAGGTGCCAGGGATGTGCCAGGGACAGCCAGGGACGTGCCAGGGACAGGCAGGGATATGCCAGGGATGTGCCAGGGACGTGCCAGGGATGTGCCAGGGACAGGCAGGGATGTGCCAGGGATGTGCCAGGGATGTGCCAGGGACAGCCAGGGATGTGCCAGGGACAGCCAGGGACAGCCAGGGATGTGCCAGGGACAGCCAGGGACGTGCCAGGGATGTGCCAGGGATGTGCCAGGGACAGCCAGGGACGTGCCAGGGACGTGCCAGGGATGTGCCAGGGATGTGCCAGGGACGTGCCAGGGACAGCCAGGGATGTGCCAGGGACAGCCAGGGATGTGCCAGGACAGGCGGATACCGGGATTGCCAGGGATGTGCCAGGATGTGCGGACGTGCCAGGGATGTGCCAGGACAGCGGGATGTGCCAGGACGTGCCAGGGACAGCCAGGATGTGCCAGGGACAGGCAGGATATGCCAGGGATTCCCAGGGACAGCCAGGGATGTGCCAGGGATTGCCAAGGATGTGCCAGGGACAGCCAGGGATGCCAGGGACGGCAGGGATAGCCAGGGATGTGCCAGGGATATGCCAACGGGATGTGCCAGGGATGTGCCAGGGACAGCCAGGGATTTGCCAGGGACAGCCAGGGATGTGCCAGGGATGTGCCAGGGATGTGCCAGGGATGTGCCAGGGACAGCCAGGGATTTGCCAGGGACAGCCAGGGATGTGCCAGGGATGTGCCAGGGATGTGCCAGGGATGTGCCAGGGATGTGCCAGGGATTTGCCAGGGACAGCCAGGGATGTGCCAGGGATGTGCCAGGGATGTGCCAGGGACAGCCAGGGATGTGCCAGGGACAGGCAGGGATAGCCAGGGATGTGCCAGGGATATGCCAGGGATGTGCCAGGGACAGCCAGGGATGTGCCAGGGATGTGCCAGGGATGTGCCAGGGACGTGCCAGGGACATGCCAGGGGCACTGCCAACAGTGGGGACACGGGGATCACTCTGCTGGGATCGGGGATCAGGAATCGCTTTGCTGGGATTGGGGATCACACTGGGATCAGGGATCACAGGGCTGGGATCAGGGATCGCTGCGGGATCAGGGATCACTGCGGGATCAGGGATCGCTCTGTTGGGAATGGGGATCAGGGATCACAGGGATCGCTCTGCTGGGATCAGAGGTCACTCAGGGATCACTCCAGAATCAGGGATCAGGGATCACTGTGGGATCAGGGATTCACAGAGCTGGGACCAGGGATCACTCTGGGATCAGAGGGCTGGAATCAGGGATCACTCTGGGATCGGGGATCAGGGATCACTCTGGGGTCAGGGACACAGGGATCACAGGGCTGGCATCAAGGATCATTCCGGGATCAGGGATCACAGGGCTGGGATCAGGATGGCACCAGGAGCTCTGGGTGCCCCGGGCAGGGGCTCTCAGCTGCCGCCGCCCCGCAGCGAGGGCGGGAGGAGCCGGCACCTTCGGGGTCCCCTCCAGCATCCCGCGATCCCGGAGCGGGAGAGGAGCAGCAATTCCCTCCCGGCCCCGGAGCGGGAGAGGAGCAGCAATTCCCTCCCGGCCCCGGAGCGGGAGAGGAGCAGCAATTCCCTCCCGATCCCGGAGCGGGACAGGAGCAGCAATTCCCTCCCGATCCCGGAGCGACAGAGGAGCAGCAATTCCCTCCCGGCCCCGGAGCGGGAGAGGAGCAGCAATTCCCTCCCGATCCCGGAGGGGGAGAGGAGCAGCAATTCCCTCCCGATCCCGGAGCGGGAGAGGAGCAGCAATTCCCTCCCGGCCCCGGAGCGGGAGAGGAGCAGCAATTCCCTCCCGATCCCGGAGCGGGAGAGGAGCAGCAATTCCCTCCCGACCCCGGAGCGGGAGAGGAGCAGCAATTCCCTCCCGATCCCGGAGCGACAGAGGAGCAGCAATTCCCTCCCGGCCCCGGAGCGGGAGAGGAGCAGCAATTCCCTCCCGATCCCGGAGCGGGAGAGGAAGCAGCAATTCCCTCCCGTCCCGAGCGACGAGGAGCAGCAATTACCTCCCGATCCCGGAGCGACAGAGGAGCAGCAATTCCTCCCGATCCCGGGGCGGGAGAAGGAGCAGCAATTCCCTCCCCATCCCCGCGGCGGGAGAGGAGCGCAATTCCTCCCGGCCCCGGAGCGGGAGAGGAAGCAGCAATTCCCTCCCGATCCACGG
This sequence comes from Monarcha castaneiventris obscurior, assembly GCA_026261815.1. Classification (NCBI taxonomy): domain Eukaryota; kingdom Metazoa; phylum Chordata; class Aves; order Passeriformes; family Monarchidae; genus Monarcha; species Monarcha castaneiventris. The sequence goes on along the minus strand of JAMPIT010000020.1, from coordinate 2,210 downwards.
AGCGGGAGAGGATACAGCCGCCATCTATTCCCACTCCTCCTCCCCGAATGCCGATCTCCGGCGCCAGCTCATTCTCACCGACGACTGCCAATATACACATATCATCACCAACAGCGGCGCGTGTCCCACGCCAATCCGGCTCGCTCCGGAGCGAGCCCCTGGAACTCATTACTCATGTGAGGCTATCCAGTGCGGGGGAACCATCGCCCCCGCCCCGCGCACCGGGAGCCGCCAGCGCCCCTGCCGGCCGTGAGCGGAACTGCACCCAGGGGAGGCCGCCCTGCGCTCCCGGCTCTGCTCGCTGTTAGCGGCACTGCTGCTGCTGTCTGTTCACCGTGTCATAGATATACCTGTGTTAGTGAAGAACTGGGAATCCTGTTCCTCATGTCCGTGACTGGAAGCCCCTCAATTTCAAAATTATAATAATTCGGAGGGAAGGGGATCGCATTTTCCATTCCAAGGGAGGCTCCTGCCTTCCTTAGCACATGCATGTGTAATCTGATTAGCAATATTTTGACAATATTTAGCCAACTCTGTTCTGCTTTTAAATACGAACTACTAGGAGCTTTGTAGGGAAATTTAAGAAAACCTTTATTTATTTTTTTAGTATTTTAAGAAGTTCACAAGCTATCAGAAAACTTCTGTATTACTTCTGTATTGGAGCAAGATGAAAGTGCTCAATTTGAGTTCAGGTAAAAGTCAGCTGAATTCCCCTAATATGATCCACTCCTTCCTGGAAGCAGGTACTCAGATACTCATTTTGTTCAAATGTTGGCTAATCTCCAATTGTACATAATTTCACATGATGAAACATAACTTTCACTTAATGTATCTGCAAATAAAATTGGGTGTTAACAATTGTATCATGGGAAAAGTAGTTCTAGGAACTTCCACCACAGACTGTCATGCAATTATAATTCTTTCAGTATACAACTCTTCACATGAAATGTAGTTTAACAATGTTTGGACTATAAGAAGAAATTGTTTATCAATTCAATAAATCAAAAGGGCATTTTTTAGTTTGATCAACATATATTTGATTTCAATAAGAAGTTTGAAGGCTTTATTATTCTTGCAAATGAAAAAAATCTAAAACTTTTGTGTCTGTTTTCAGAACTTAACCTTTTATTTAATTACACAAAATAAACCTAATTGCAGCATTAATTAATTAATGATAATTTTGAATTTTCCTACCACTAAGTAAAACCCACAAGACTCTAAACACCAGCATTTTTATCTGCTATCACAGACATGGAAAAAGTAACTGTTAAAGTTGAAGGAATCTGTGGTAATTGATGGATATTGCAGTGTAGTGATATTTAGAAAATGACAACTGTAGAAATAGATTTGTCTATTAATCACATGTGCAATTACTTAATTACTGACTGAACAAAACCAGCTAAGGCAGCACTGGAATATGATTAACTGTTATGCATATAACTGTCTATTTTAAATAAAGTGATGCATGTGGTGTTGTTTTTCTCTTTTCAAAGGCAAAGCAAAGCGAAAATGCATCACATCTAGAGAAAACTGGGATGAAATGCCTGCAAAATTATGCATAGTTACATGTTTTTGTAGACCACAGTTTAACTCATCAATTTCTTTGCACAGGGAGGTTTGGTCATCACAAAATCTATGGGAGTAATTATAATACTGTTAAACTGTAGCTTGGACACGATATAGAAAAAAGTAGTGTTTTAAGGACCAGACTTCCTGGTTTTGCTTTGGACAGAGGATTGGTGGGGGTTGTTTTGTTTTGTTTTGTCTTGTTTTGGTTTTGGGGTTTTTTTTTAGATCACTATACCACTAGTTTACAGGGAAAAAAAACCCTTAAAATATGACATTTATCACCCCTCTGGTTTCATAAAGACAAGTCCCCTTCCTTTCAACTCTCAAACAGCATTTGTTGTGCCATCTAGCTCTGTGCTAGTACAAATTCAAGCACCATGAGATGGCTCATTTTAAAACTTTATCAGAACAGCTTGATTCCTACTACCTGTAACAGTCCTTCAAAGATTATTTCAGCATATGCCAGTGCCATGCAAGAATATGCAACATTTGTTTTTATTGCCAAGCTGTAGCAGTCTGAGAGCATGAGACATTTAGTTCTAACTATTTCAGGAACTTTGTGATCAGTTGCTCTAAAGAAATATGTCTTAGATATGTAAAGGCATACTTTGACTCAAAGAAGATCCAGGGCCGTTTAGACA